>SNQJ01S0108976.1:9808-20588 GCA_010110895.2 Picea sitchensis
TCTATGTTTAAGTATGTTAAGAAAATGTATATAAACTTTCAAACTAAATCATGAAGTAGTAGTGATAGAAAAATTGAAAATTATGGTAGATATTTAAAACTCTAAGATATTCCATGATTTAGAGTTAAAAACAGAGCAATTAAACACATCGAAGCTCTCACAATTTTACAAGTGAGAGGGTGCTCGCGTCCTTGCATTAATAAGAGAAAAAAATTACATTTTATAATTGAGATCTCACACAACAAATTTGGACCAATCTCCTTCAATTGTGGATCTGAAACAACTCGTACACTAAACTTGAGGAAGACACACAACTTAATAGCAAACCCTAATTTTTACATTATTCGAAATCTCCTAATTTCGGCATTATTCCAACATTCCCCCTTAATGGAGAAATGAATTTTCTACAGCACCTAACTTGCTTCTAAAAAATTCAAATTTGATCTTACCAATAGGTTTGGTAAATATATCATCCACATTATCACTTGTATTACACAAAATCAAATCAATTTCCTTTGACTCAATCTTTTCTCTCACAAAATGGTGTTGTAACTCTATGTGCTTTGATCTTGCATGATATACTGTATTATGTGTTAATTTGATAGTACTTTGATTATAACAATTGATGCATGTTGGTCCTTTTTTATTCTCTTCAACATCTGCAAGAATTATCTTCAACCAAACTACTTCACATGTAGCATTGGACAAGGCTTTGTACTTAGCTTCTGTTGATGACAAAGAAAAAGTTGGCTATTTCGTGCTACTCCATGAAACGACCCCTGATCCTATATGGAATGCATAGCCTGAGGTAGACCTTCTATCATTAGAATTTTTTGCCCAATCTAAATCATAAAAAACTATCAACTCAACATCAGATTCATCAGTATACTTAATACCAAAATTAATTGTTCATTTTAGGTATCATAGGACTTTCTTTTCATCCTTCCAGTGGATTTCATAAGGCTTAGCCATGAACTGACTAAGGATGTTGACTGAATATGCTATGTCTGGTCTAGTAGTGGTAAGATAGTTTAAACTTCCCACCAATTGACGATACAATGTACAATCTTCCTCTTTAGTTATCTTCATTGTATAACTTTGTATTTTTTTCTAAAGGGGTTGGCATTGCCTTACATTCACTCATATAGAACCTTTTAAGAATTTATCTTGTGTATTTACTTTGAGTGATCAGTGTCTTACCATACTCCCTCCAAACTTCAAATCCTAAACAATAATGCAATTCACCAAGATCTTTCATTTCAAATTCCTGTGACAATTGAATTTAACTTCTTCAATTAACTTGCATGCATTGCCTATAATGATAAGATCATCTACATATAAATATATCAAAGCAACATTTCCTTCATTTTTTTTAACATACATGTTAGCATCACTTTTTCTTTTCACAAAACCATTATGATAAAATAAGGTATCAATATTTACATACCATGATCTTGGTGCTTGTTTCAAACCATATAAGGATTTCCTTAACCTACAAATAATATGCTCCTGTCCTTTCTTTACAAGCCCTTCAGGCTAAACCAAATAAACCTCTTCTTTTAACTCACCATTCAGAAAAGAAGAATTGACATCTAACTGATGTAATTTCCATTTATGTTTTGTAGCTGATGCAATCAATAATATAATTGTATTCAATTTAGCTACATGTGCAAAGTATCTTCATAATCAATTCCCTCATTTTTTGAATATCCTTTTGCAACTAATCTTGCTTTATATTTATCAATACTACCATCAACTTTAAATTTTGATTTGTACAACCATTTTCTTTCTATAGGGACTTTGTTTTCAATAAGTTCTATTAATTCCCATGTTTGATTCTTCATAAGAGAGTCATATTCTTCATTCATTGCATTTCTCCATTCTTCATGTTCTTTAGCTTGCTCATAGTTTACAGGTTCTACAACATTCATTACATGGGACATGAATGCATAATCTTTATACCTTAAAGGTGGCTAAGTTTTTCGTGATGAAATCCTTGGTCCTTCACTGCTTCCATCTCTTCTCCTACTTTTTGGTGATTCTTCTCCACTTCTTGGTGAGTCATGACTGCTTGAAGTGTCCATACTACTTTTATTCCATTCTTGAACCTATACCTATTCCTATTCCCGTTTAACCACTGAATCTATTTTGAAATGATCATCAATGTCATTAGAACTATGCCATACATCAATATCATTCATTTTAGTACCTTTATCTTCATTCTCATGAAACACTACATCTCTACTTGCAAGCAATTTATGTGAATTGGGATCAAACAACTTTTATGTTTTTTTATCAGAACAATAGCCAATAAATATGCACTTGATTGTTTTTGCATCAAGTTTTCTTCTCTCATATTTAGGAATATGCGCAAAGGCATTGCATCCAAACACTCTTAAATGATTGACACTATGTTTATAACCATGAAAAACTTCAAAAGGAGTTTGGAAATCTAATCTCTTAGTTGGACTCACATTCTTTAAATAAACAACAATATTAATGGCTTCTGCCCAAAAACCATTATACACATTTTTAACTTGAAGAATAATGTGAGCACACTCCATCAGTGTTTTGTTCTTCCACTCAACAATTCCATTTTGTTGGGGTGTATAAGGCACTGTAAATTGTTGTTGGATCCCATAACATTTACAATAATTTTTAAATGCTCCTAATGTATATTCACCACCTTGATCATACCTGAGAATTTTAGTGCATTTTCTTGTCTGTTTTTCAACCATAGTTAGGAATTCCTTAAAGTACTCAAATACATCACTTTTCATTCTTATGAAATAGACCCAAGTATACCTAGATCTATAATCAACAAAAATAAGAAAGTACGAAGTACCACCAAGTGATCTAGTTTGCATAGGTCCACATACATCAGTGTGAATTAATTCAATTATTTCAGTTTGTCTTTTCTCTTTATGTATGAGAAATTCTTCTCTATGTTTCTTACCAAGTGCACATGCTTCACATTCAATATGATCATTCTTCATAACAGGAAGACCTTCAACCATTGATTTATTTTGCAACAATATTAAATCATTGTGATTAAGGTGTCCATACCCTCGATGCCATAAATCTTTTGTTGACATTTTTGTAGATGCCAATGCTAGATGTTTGTTCATAGTCACATCCAGCTTATACAATCCTCCAACTCTGGTACCTGTGACAACAAAATTGTAGCAATCTTGGATATCCTTTACAACACATCTTGACTTACCAAATTCCTCTTTCAAATCAATACCAATGATAGTAGAAACATATATTAAATTCTTTTTGATGCCATGAACATACATCACATTGTAAATCTGTCGCATTTGTCCATCAGGTAAGTTCACACTTATTACTCAACCTTGTACTTTATGTGATATGTTATCTCATAAATAAATGTGTGTGCCATAAATATTCTCATAATATTCATCACACCATTCTTTATTATAGGACATATTTGTTGAGGCACGAAAATCAATAAACCAAGCATTCTCATCATCGATTTCAGCAGACAATACAACTTTAGAGTTAAACAACTTAAGATTTTTAAATCCATCACTAACTGAAGTGTCTTTATGCACAAAGTTTCCATTATGCCTTTTGTCTCTTTGCTTGGACTCGTGATTCTTTATTTTATAACAATCTTTAGCAAGGTGCCCTAGTTTTCCACTATAATCACATTCAACATTCCTTCTAACATAAGAATCAAAATGAGCGATACCTTTCTCCTTTGCTTGAAACTTACCTTTGTTTTTGTCCCACGGTTGACGTATGTGTGATTGTTTACCTTTTGCAATCAATTTCAAATCTGAGCCACTTGAGTCCAAATAATAATTCTTCATTCTCTCTTCCTCTTGAAGAAGAATCCATGTTAACTCATCAAAAGTATGGGGCTTTGGACTAGCTGAAAGTGCTGAAATAAAGACTTTATAATCTTGCACTAAACATTTCAGTGTGATGGTTACCAAATCAAAACTAGATATTGTTTCACTAATGTCACCCAACTTATCACTTAGATCTTTGATGTAACGTCCTCAGCCATCAACCCCACTGCCGGGCAACGCTACTACACAGAACATTCACACACACACACACACACACAACATGCATATTTAATGAAATTTAACCAAACAATACAAAGTATTCACAGAATTACTGCTAACATACAGAATTAATGGAATTAACAGTAATTCATACATGCAACGGAATACATGATAACATTTCAAAGACACAGACATGCATAACATATAAATTAAGCACATAATTAATACTTATCTTTTAAACTAGAGTAATTCCACCAACTACGTGCAAACCTTCCATGAACCTCCCAGCATTAGACCACGCTTCTCATCATGCTTAGCAGTGGGTCACCCCTGAGCTAGGACTAAGCTCCACCTAGGGTAAGGGAATCCTAGACTAGGCTAAGGTTACAGAAAAAATGCACAGTGCAACTAGAAGTATTTTCTCCAGGAGCCTTCTTACGCCCACTACTCACGGAATCTCATTCCCCACATACCTATTACACCCAGTAGTATACACCTTCACTGTCACACAGTCCATTGACTGCTTCACCTCCCTATCTAGGTCTCGGAAACAGGCCGGATCAAGAATTCTCAGAGCTCCATAGCTGGTGCGGGACTCTCTTTGGGAGAAAACCACTTCCCAACAAACTCTCTCACCTGGAGAGAGCTGATCATGGGCCTGACAACTCGCTTCTTCAACACACTCTTTGACTCATCTCTAGCCAGGTGAGGAAAACAAAAATAGTTCAACACTCATTAACACAAGGATGACAACAAAAACAACAGATGGGCATGTCACCGCAGGTAACAAGTGTGGATTCTCGCCCCATCCATCCAGCCATAATCTGATCTGATCTCATCAATTCTGACAGTAATTAATTCATAGGGAGTTCCGATCCAATGATCCAACCAAAAGAGCTGCCCAACTTTGTATGGGGGAATTCTAATGCTGTACTATACCATCCATAATTGGAGGAGCAAGGTACGGAAGGGTAAATAGCAGTACCAACTAACTAACTAAGTGCATTCATTCATTTCATGGTCTAGGGCTACCAGGTCTAGTATTCCTAAAACATGACACGACTAAGGCGATTAACTAGGTGTCAGGTTCGTCATAAGAAACAAAAGGGCTCACAGATTTCAGGTCTCAGGTGCGTGTGTGAGTATTTCAAAGTTTGAATACAGAGGCCACGAGATTCACAGGAATACACCAATCAACTTCACGGTTTTGGTTTTCAGGAATGCATGAGGGTATGCAGAGGACACTTGCGGAGACTCCCCCCCCAATTCACAGAGGATGGCAAATGGGAAGTCAACCCCCAACACAAATGACGCTTCAGCTTTTAACTGCATGTGCCCAGGTCGACACTTGTCTTCCTGGAGCTACATGCATTGCCTTTTTGCACCTGATGCCTTTCCCAAGACTTAGGATAAAAACATGTCTTTCACACAGCTTTGGAATAAAAATAAATTATTATTATCAAGGACTTGAGCCCCTAAGCTTAGCCCCTATTTTCAACCTTTCAACCCCTTTTTCCTTACCCACCCTGTGGAAGCTTAGTCACCCATCACTCTTTCTTCGTGGTCGGTCTGCACACAACGATGTTTAATCTTTATTGATGTTCTACATAATTACATATACAAAAACAGGCTCTTGTCCTTTAACACTTAGGCTCTTCGACCTAATAAACACATAAGCCCACCAACTTATCAACACTCGGCTTGCCATCCTACAAAACATGATTACAATTCATAATATAACTTGGGCACGTACTTGGGGTATTACAATCCCCTCCCCTTATCTTTGCACTGTCCTCAGTGCAACTCTTTACACAACAGCAACAAGATTTTCAAAATCTTCAAAAAGATGCAGGTATTCTGCCCGCATAGCATCTTCATGTTCCCATGTCACGTCCTTAGGACCATACCAGGTCCACTGGACCTTTACAATCCCTATGGATTGATTCCGGATTTGTTTTCTTTTCTAGTCCAATATGTGCACAGGATGCACTCGCAGGACACCTTCTTGCTCCACCTGAGTCACATTCCAATGATAACATAATTAGCATCAGGTATATATTTCTTAAGAAATGAAACATGAAACACATTATGTACAGTCATGGATGCAGGTAATGTAAGCATATATGCAACTGGTCCAATCCTTTCTAGGATTTCAAATGGCCCACAAAATCTGGCTGCCAACTTGGAACAGTTTCCCAGCTTCAAACTCTCTCTGCTAACTTTCACTTTCAGGAAAACATGCTCTCCCACTTTAAACTCTCTGTGGGTTTTTTTTTTATCATCATAACTCTTCTACCTGTCCTAGGCAGCTTATAAATTATGCTTAATCTTCCGCATTTTCTCTTCCATTTCCTTGAGCAACTCTGGCCCAACTATTGCTTTGTCAACTGGATTATCCGAGCTTATTGGAGTGTTGCACTTCCTGCCATAAAGTGCTTCAAATGGGCTCATCTTAAATGATGCTTGATACCCATTGTTGTAAGAGAATTCTACCAAGTGTAGGTAGTCTTCCCATTTAGATGGTTCATCCATCGCATACATCCTTAACATGTCTTCTATTACTCGATTCACCCACTCTGTCTTCCCATCAGACTCAGGATGATAGGCTGTGTTGAAGTTCAAATTCGTTCCAAACCCCTTGAACAACTCCTTCCATAAATTTGAGGTAAATTTTGGGTCTCTGTTAGACACAATTGTCTTGGGAACATCATGCAATCATGCTATTTCCCTCATAAAAATATCAGCAACATTAGTTGCCTTGTGAGTAGTCTTTAATGGAATAA
This sequence comes from Picea sitchensis, assembly GCA_010110895.2. Classification (NCBI taxonomy): domain Eukaryota; kingdom Viridiplantae; phylum Streptophyta; class Pinopsida; order Pinales; family Pinaceae; genus Picea; species Picea sitchensis. The sequence goes on from SNQJ01S0108976.1 coordinate 16,629, forward strand.
AATGGCCAGCTTTCGTAAGCTTGTCTGCCACCACCATGATTGAATCATGCTGCTTACCTATTATGGGCAATCCTGTGATGAAATCCATTGTCACTACCTCCCACTTCCACTCAGGAATGGGTAAAGGATGTAGCAACCCTACTGAGTGCCTATGCTAATCTTTAACCTTCTGGCATTCCATACATCTGGCGATGTATTCTGCAATCTCTTTCTTCATACATGGAAAAAAGTAATGTCTCTTGACTGCTGCCACAGTTTTCTGATATCTAGGGTGCCTAGCATAAGGCACATTATGCATTTCATTCAAAATCATAATTTTCAAGTATTGGATATTAGGTACATAAATTATGTTCTTGTACAGAAGTATTCCATCAACCTCTAAGTTATAATCTTCCACTTTCTGTGGCATCTCACCTTGCTTTAGCTTTGCTACCAAATTCCTGTACTGCAAATCTGCATTTGCAGCCTCCGAAATTCTTCCTTTAATATCAGTTCGGTACATGCTAATGGTCATAGTATGCAATTCATGCACTCTCCTGCTGAGTGCATTAGCTACTTTGTTTTCCTTTCCTTTGATATGCTTGATATCAAAGTCATACTCACAAAGAAATTCCAACCACCTACTCTGCCTAACATTCAAGATTGGTTGATCAAACAAATACTTCAGACCGTTATGGTCTGTCCTCAGTTCAAACCTCTTTCCCATGAGGTAATGCCTCCATTTCTTTAGAGTGTGTACTATGGCTGCCAACTCCAAATCATGAGTTGCATAGTTCTTTTTGTTCTCTTTCAACTTTCTGGATTGATAACAAATTACGAATCCATTCTAACTGAGGACTCCTCCCAGTCCTTCTTTGCATGCATCTGTACACACTACAAAGACTTCATTCGGATCCACAATCCTTAGGATTAGAGCACTGGTTAACAATTGCTTCAATCGTTGGAATCTTCTCTCACATTCTTCTATCCGCTGAAACTTCTTCTCCTTCCTTTGCAAGGAAGTGATGGGGTGAGCAATCCTTGAGAATCCCGCAATGAACCTTCTGTAATAGACGGCTAGACCCATAAATTATATGACTTCTATCGCATTCTTAGGTGCTGACCATTCTCTGATGGCCTCAATATTCTCAGGATCTACAACTATACCATCCTCTAAAATGATATGCCCCAAGTAATGGATTTGCTTTTGATAAAATGAGCACTTGCTCAATTTGGCATGTAGTTGGTGCTCTCTTAGCACCTGCAACACCATCCTTAGATGTTGTTCATGCTCTTCCTCTGACTTGGAATACACCAGGATGTCATCCAAAAAGACTATGACAAACTTGTCTAGATAGTCCCTGAATACACCATTCATTAGGCACATAAAAAAAGCGGGTGCATTTGACAACCCAAATGGCACCACTGTGAATTCATAATGACCATACCTTGTTCTGAAGGTGGTATTACTGATGTCTTCATCCTTTATTCTTACCTGGTGATATCCTGATATGAGATCTATTTTTGAAAATATCTTAGCATCCCTCAACTGATCAAAGAGATCATCGATCCTTGGTAGAGGATACTTGTTCTTTACAGTCATTTTGTTCAACTGTCTGAAATCAATGCACAATCTCAATGTTCCATCCTTCTTCTTAACGAACAGGACTGGGGCTCCCCAAGGTGACACACTTGGGCATATATACCCCTTCTTCAAAATCTCTTCAAGTTGTAACTGCAGTTCTTTTAGCTCTGGTGTACTCATTATGTAAGGAGCTTTTGACACTGGAGCTACTCCAGGCATCAAGTTTACAGAGAAGTCAATATCTCTCTTCAGGGGTGGTCCGGGTACCTCCTAAAATACATCTTCAAACTCTTTTAGTACCGCATGGTATTCAATATCTAAGACCTCATTCTTAGATGCTTCCTCCACATGGACTGCAAATAATTGACAGCCTTTCTTGTAGTACTTCTTAGGCTGCATTGCTGAGATTTCTATGATAGCAACAACTCTGGGAATTCCTTGGACTGTTTTCCGATTTCCTTCCTCATCCAGGCAAGTGAATGCCTTGTTATGATAGTCCAAGATGGCATGTTTTTGGTCCAACCAATCCATCCCAATCAAATAGTCGTAGGAACTCAAAGGTAGAACATTCAATTCAGCCTTTGTGCTTAGTCCATTCATGTCCACTGGACATGACTTAACTAACTCAGTGAATTTTCTCTTGGTTCTTGTAGTTAGCTGCACTAACAAACTTTTAATGTTTGCAAGAATCAATTAAAATCGTAAAGGCATGGTTTTTGATCATACCTTTCACTTCAATCATATGTGATTGAAACTCTGCTTGCTTGTTGTCTAGGGTTGCGTAGATTCTTGGTATTCTATTGCCTGTGTCGTCCACTGTTTCAGCTTGCTGAACATTATGGAAAATGCTCGCTTTGCTATTTTTGTGGGGACAATCTCTGTACTTGTGGTTCCCCTAACATCCCCAACACTGAATGGGCGTCTTCCTTGGCCTTTGTCCCCTTACGTCAGTTGTTATCGACTCTCTAAACGATGGGTGTCCTTGAGGTTTGTTTCTGAAAAAGGGAGGTTTGTTTCCCTTCTGCCTCATATCTTTCTTGAACTTCTTCTGGTCATCCCAAGCCTTCCGAAAAGTGGGATTTCCTTCTTGCTGCTCATATAAGCATTTCTCTCTTCTTATCGTTTCTTCCATAGTTTTTGGGTCATCATATTGGATCTTTTCACCGATGGAGGGTGGCAGTCCACTCAGATACCTTTGAATTATGACAGTCTCATCTTTGATGAACAGGACATACTTCAGCAATTCCAAAAAATCTTCGTTCGTATTCATCAATGGTCATGCTACTGAATTTGAGTTCAAAGAACTCTTTCATATTTCTATCATAATATCTTTCAGTCAAGTATTTCTTTTCGAAATACCTCTTGAATTCCTTCCAGGTAACATCCTTCTCTCTAATGTGTTGAACCTGCACAAGTTGATCCCACCACATGGATTCTTTTCCTTTCAGTTGATACATTGCAATTCTTCCTTCTGCATGAGAGGAATAATTCTACAGCTAGAAATATTTCCTCATTCCAAGTAACCATGTCTCAACATCTTCCTCCTTCTTGTGTTCTCCATCAAACATAGGAGGCTTAATCTTGTTCATTTCTCCCTTCAGTTCATACACTCCAGATCTCCTGTGATTTCTGGTAGGATATCGGCTTGAACTACTATGTTCCCTCCTCTTGGAGTGACCTTGGGAGTGATGATGGTGTCTACCAACACTCCTTGATCTTCTTCCCTCAAAAGTATGTTGACTCCTTGTTTTGCTCGAGTTACTCTCATTGTCCAACTTCTTTTCTATTCTCTCCAAACTCTTCATCAACTTTAAGTTGAATTCTCCCTATTGTTCCTTAGATTTCATGAGTTTTCTGTTACCTGTTCGGTTAGTCTGGGCATATTTCTGCAATCGATCAATGATTTTCATCATATGCCCTTCCTTATCTATCTCTTCTCCATGCCCATTGGAGTTCGATCCTTCAACCCCCAAATGGACATCCATTCCTTTTATTTCATTCTCTGAATTGGAAGAAATCCATGCCTCTTCCATTTATTTGCACTTAGTGGAAACTCTAATCGGTTCTGACACTCGTTGAACTCTGCAAACACAACGTGCAGTCAACCAGAATTTGTCAGGTCATCATTCCTTAACAAATCCCACACATTCAAAAACCAATCTGATTTAAGAAAGCGTTATGATTTCATGAAATTTCTGAGCTCTGCTCGACTCTGTAACAATTTCATGCCTTAGCCCTTTTCTCTTATCCCCAACCCATGCGACCATGGGCTGTGATCCGGATTATTTTCGGCACTAAATGAGAGCGGAGATATAATAAAGAAATGCACAGAGATATCGCGTATATCCAGTAATATAACAGAAATATATCAGAGATGCAACCATAAACACAGAGAT
>SNQJ01S0108976.1:21608-39124 GCA_010110895.2 Picea sitchensis
GTGGCAACAAACTTGTAGCAATCTTGGATATCCTTTACAACACACCTTGACTTACCAAATTCCACTTTTAAATCAATACCAATGATAGTAGAAACATATATTAAATTCTTTTTGATGCCATGAACATACATCACATTATAAATTTGTCGCATTTGTCCATTAGGTAAGTTCACACTTATTACTCAACCTTGAACTTTATGTGATCTGTTATCTCATAAACAAATGTGTGTGCCATCAATATTCTCATAATATTCATCACACCATTCTTTATTATAGGACATATCTGTTGAGGCACCAAAATCAATAAACCAAGAATTCTCATCATCGGTTTCAGCAGACAATACAGCTTTAGAGATAAACAACTTAAGATTTTTAATCCATCACTAACAAAAGTGTCTTTATGCACAAAGTTTCCATTATGCCTTTTGTCTCTTTGTTTGGACTCGTGATTCTTTCTTTTATAACAATCTTTAGCAAGGTGCCCTAGTTTTCCACTATAATCACATTCAACATTTCTCCTAACAAAAGAATCAAAATGAGTGATACCTTTCTCCTTTGCTTGAAACTTGCCTTTGTTTTTGTCCCACGGTTGACGTATGTGTGATTGTTTACCTTTTGCAATCAATTCCAAATCTGAGCCACTTGAGTCCAAATCATAATTCTTCATTCTCTCTTCCTCTTGAAGAAGAATCCATGTTAACTCATCAAAAGTATGGGGCTTTGGCCTAGCTGAAAGTGCTGAAATAAAGACTTTATAATCTTGCACTAAACATTTCAGTGTGATGGTTACCAAATCAAAACTAGATATTGTTTCACCAATGTCACCCAACTTATCAATTAGATCTTTGATGTAACGTCCCCGACCATCAACCTCACTGTCAGGCAACGCTACTACATGGAACACACACACACACACACACACACATATATATATAACATGCATATTTAATGAAATTTAACCAAACAATACAGAGTATTCATAGAATTACTGCTAACATACAGAATTAATGGAATTAACAGTAATTCATACATGCAACGAAATATATGATAAAATTTCAAAGACACAGAGATGCATAACATATAAATTAAGCACATAATTAATACTTATCTTTTAAACTGGAGTAATTCCACCAACTACGTGCAGACCTTCCACGAACCTCCCATCATTAGACCACGCTTCTCATCATGCTTAGCAGTGGGTCACCCCCAAGCTGGGACTAAGCTCCACCCAGGGTAAGGGAATCCTAGACTAGGCTAAGGTTACAGAAAAACTCCACGGTGCAACCAGAAGTATTTTCTCTAGGAGCCTTCTTACACCCACTACTCACGGAATCTCATTCCACACATACCTGTTCCACCTAGTAATATACACATTCACTGCAACACAGTCCATCAACTGCTTCACCTCCCTATATAGGTCTCGGCAACAAGCCGGATCAAGAATTCTCAGAGCTCTATAGCTGGTGTGGGACTCTCTCTGGGAGAAAACCACTTCCCAACAAACTCTCTCACCCGGAGAGAGCTGCTCACGGGCCTGGCAACTCGCTTCTTCAGCACACTCTTTGACTCAGCTCTAGCCAGGTGAGGAAAATAACAACAGTTCAACACTCATTAACACAAGGATGACAACAAATACAACAGATGGGCATGGCACCGTAGGCAGCAAAAACCCACGCTAAAACACGGCACGACTAAGGCGATTACCTAGGTGTCAGGTTCCTCATAAGAAACAGAAGGGCTCACAGATTTCGGGTCTCAGGTGCGTGCGTGAGTATTTCAAAGTTTGAATACAGAGGCCACGGGATTCACAGGAATACACCAATCGACTTCATGGTTCTGGTTTTCAGGAAGCATGAGGGTATGCAGAGGACACTCGCNTGGCAAATGGTAAGTCAACCCCCAACACAACTGATGCTTCAGATTTTAACTGCATGCGCCCAGGTCAATACTTGTCTTCCTGGAGCTACATGTGTTCCCTTTTTGCACCTGATGCCTTTCCCAAGACTTAGGATAAAAACATGTCTTTCACACAGCTTTGGAATAAAAACAAATTATTATTATCAAGGACTTGAGCCCCTAAGCTTAGCCCCTATTTCCAACCTTTCAACCCCTTTTTCCTTACCCACCTTGTGGAAGCTTATTCCCCCATCACTCTTTCTTCGTGGTCGGTCTGCACACAACGATGTTTAATCTTTATTAATGTTCTACATAATTACATATACAAAAACAGACTCTTGTCCTTTAACACTTAGGCTCTCCGACCTAATAAGAACATAAGCCCACCAACTTATAAACACTTGGCTTGCCAGCCTACAAAACATGATTACAATTCATAATATAACTTGGGCACATCCTTGGGGTATTGCAATCCCCTCCCCTTATTTTTGCATTGTCCTCAGTGTAACTCTTTAGACAGCAGCAACAAGATTTTCAAAATCTTCAAAAAGATGCGGGTATTCTGCCCGCATAGCATCTTCATGTTCCCATGTCACGTTCTCAGGACCGTACCAGGTCCACTGGACCTTTACAATCCCTATGGATTGATTCTGGATTTGTTTGCTTTTTCAGTCCAATATGCGCACAGGATGAACTTGCAGGACACCTTCTTGCTCCACCCGAGTCACATTCCAATCGATAACATAATTAGCATCAAGTATATATTTCTTAAGAAATGAAACATGAAACACATTATGTACAGTCATGGATGCAGGTAATGCAAGCATATATGCAACTGGTCCAATCCTTTCTAGGATTTCAAATGGCCCACAAAATCTGGCTGCCAACTTGGAACAGTTTCCCAACTTCAAGGAACTTCTGCTAGCTTTCACTTTCAGGAAAACATGCTCTCCCACTTTAAACTCTTTGTGGGTATCATTTTTATCAGCATAACTCTTCTACCTATCTTGGGCATCTTTCAAATTCTACTTAATCTTCTGCATTTTCTCTTCCATTTCCTTGAGCAACTCTGGCCCAACTATTGCTCTGTCAACTGGGTTATCCGAGCTTATTGGAGTGTTGCACTTCCTGCCATAAAGTGCTTCAAATGGCTTATCTTAAATGATGCTTGATACCCATTGTTGTAAGCGAATTCTACCAAGTGTAGGTAGTCTTCCCATTTAGATGGTTTATCCATCACATACATCCTTAACATGTCTTCTATTACTCGATTCACTCACTCTGTCTTCCCATCAGACTCAGGATGATAGGCTGTGTTGAAGTTGAAATTCGTTCCGAACCCCTTGAACAACCCCTTCCATAAATTTGAGGTAAATTTTGGGTCTCTGTCAGACACAATTGTCATGGGAACATCGTGCAATCATGCTATGTACCTCATAAAAATATCAGCAACATTAGCTGCCTTATGAGTAGTCTTTAATGGAATAAAATGGGCAGCTTTCCTAAGCTTGTCCGCCACCACCATGATTGAATCATGCTGCTTGCCTATTCTGGGAAATCCTGTGATGAAATCCATTGTCACTACCTCCCACTTCCACTCAAGAATGGGTAAAGGCTGTAGCAACCCTACTGAGTGCCTATGCTCAGCTTTAACCTTCTGGCATTCCATACATCTCGCGATGTATTCTGTAATCTTTTTCTTCATACCTGGCAAAAAGTAATGGCTCTTGACTTTTGCCATAGTTTTCTGATATCCAGGGTGCCTAGCATAAGGCACATTATGCATTTCATTCAAAATCATAATTTTCAAGTCTTGGACATTAGGTACATAAATTATGTTCTTGTACAGAAGTATTCCATCAACCTCTAAGTTATAATTTTCCACTTTTTGTGGCATCTCACCTTGCTTTAGCTTTGCTACCAAATTCCTGTATTTCAAATCTGCATTTGCAGCCTCCGAAATTCTACCTTTAATATCAGTTCGGTACATGCTAATGGTCGTAGTATGCAATTCATGCACTCTCCTGCTGAGTGCATCAACCACTTTGTTTTCCTTTCCTTTGATATGCTTGATATCAAAGTCATACTCACAAAGAAACTCCAACCACCTACTCTGCCTAGCATTCAAGGTTGGTTGATCAAACAAATACTTCAGACTGTTATGGTCTGTCCTCAGTTCAAACCTCTTTCCCATGAGGTAATGCCTCCATTTCTTTAGAGTGTGTACTATGGCTGCCAACTCCAAATCATGAGTTGCATAGTTATTTTCGTCCTCTTTCAACTTTTTGGATTCATAACAAATTACGAATCCATTCTGACTGAGCACTCCTCCCAGTCCTTCTTTGCATGCATCTGTACACACTACAAAGACTTCATTCAGATCCACAATCCTTAGGATTGGAGCACTGGTTAACAATTTCTTCAATCGTTGGAATCTTCTCTCACATTCTTCTATCCACTGAAACTTCTTCTCCTTCCTTTTCAAGGAAGTGATGGGGTGACCAATCCTTGAGAATCCCGCAATGAACCTTCTGTAATAGCCGGCTAGACCCATAAATTATATGACTTCTGTCACATTCTTAGGTGCTGACCATTCTCCGATGGCCTCAATATTCTTAGGATCTACAAGTATCCCATCCTCTGAAATGATATGCCCCAAGTAATGGATTTTCTTTTGATAAAATGAGCAATTTGGCATGCAGTTGGTGCTCTCTTATCACCTGCAACACCATCCTCAGATGTTGTTCATTCTCTTCCTCTGACTTGAAATACACCAGTATGTCATCCAAAAAGACTATGAAAAACTTGTCTAGATAGTCCTTGAATCCACCATTCATTAGGCACATAAAAAAAGCGGGCGCATTTGACAAACCAAATGGCACCACTGTGACTTCATAATGACCATACCTTGTTCTGAAGGTGGTCTTACTAATGTCTTCATCCTTTATTCTTACCTAGTGATATCCTGATATGAGATCTATTTTTGAAAATATCTTAGCATCCTTCAACTGATCAAAGAGATCATCAATCCTTGGTAGAGGATACTTGTTCTTTACAGTCATTTTGTTCAACTGTCTGAAATCAATGCAGAATCTCAATGTTCCATCCTTCTTCTTCACGAATAGGACCGGGGCTCCCCAAGGTGACACACTTGGGTGTATATACCCCTTCTTCAGAAGCTCTTCAAGCTGCAACTGCAGTTCTTTTAGCTCTGGTGTACTCATTATGTAAGGAGCTTTCGACACTGGAGCTGCTCCAGGCATCAAGTTTACAAAGAAGTCAATATCTCTCTTCAGGGGTAGTCCGGGTACCTCCTGAAATACATCTTCAAACTCTTTTAGTACTGCATGGTATTCAATATCTAAGACCTCATCCTTAGATGCTTCCTCCACATGGACTGCAAATAATTGACAACCTTTCTTGTAGTACTTCTTAGGCTTCATTGTTGAGATTTCTCTGATAGCAACAACTCTGGGAATTCCTTGGACTGTTTTTTGATTTCCTTCCTCATCCAGGCAAGTGAATGCCTTGTTATGACAGTCCAAGATGGCATGGTTTTGGTCCAACCAATCCATCCCAATAAAATAGTCGTAGGAACTCAAAGGTAGAACATTCAATTCAGCCTTTGTGCTCAGTCCATTCATGTCCACTGGACATGACTTAACTAACTCAGTGAATTTTCTCTTGGTTCCTGTAGTCAGCTACACTAACAGACTTTTAATGTTTGCAAGAATCAATTAAAATGGTAAAGGCATGGTTGTTGATCATACCTTCCACTTCAATCATATGTGATTGAAACTCTGCTTGCTTGTTGTCCATGGTTGCATAGATTCTTGGTATTCTATTGCATGTGTCGTCCACTGTTTCAGCTTGCTGAACATTATGGACAACTCTCACTTTGCTATTTTTGTGGGGACAATCTCTGCACTTGTGGTTCCCCTGACAGCCCCAACACTGAATGGGCATCTACCTTGGCCTTTGTCCCCTTACGTCAGTCTTTCTCGACTCTCTAAACAATGGGTTTCCTTGAGGTCTGTTTCTAAAAAAGGGAGGTTTGTTTCCCTTCTGCCTTAGCTCTTTCTTGAACTTATTCTGGTCATCTCAAGCCTTCCGAAAAGTGGGATTTCCTTCTTGCTGCTCATATAAGAATCTCTCTCTTCTTATCGTTTCTTCCATAGTTTTTGGGTCATCATATTGGATCTTGTCACCGATGTAGGGTGGCAGTCCACTCAGATACCTTTGAATTCTGACAATCTCATCTTTGATGAACGGGACATACTTCAGCAATTCCAAAAAATCTTCGTTCATATTCATCAATGGTCATGCTACTGAACTTGAGTTCAAAGAAATCTTTCATCTTTCTATCATAATTTCTTTTAGTCAAGTATTTCTTTTCGAAATACCTCTTGAATTCCTTCCAGGTAACATCCTTCTCTCTAATGTGTTGAACCTGCACAAGTTGATCCCACCACATGGATTTTTTCCTCTCAGTTGATACATTGCAATTCTTTCTTCTGCATGAGAGGAATAATTCTATAGTTGGAAATATTTCCTCATGCTAAGTAACCATGTCTCAACATCTTCCTCCTTCTTGTGTTCTCCATCAAATGTAGGAGGCTTAATCTTGTTCATTTCTCCCTTCAGTTCATACACTCCAGATCTCCTGTCATTTCTAGTAGGATATCGGCTTGAACTACTATGTTCCCTCCTCTTGGAGTGACCTTGGGAGTGATGATGGTGTCTACCAACACTCCTTGATCTTCTTTCCTTAGAAGTCTGGTGACTCCTTATTTTGCTCGAGTTACTCTCCTTGTCCAACTTCTTTTCTATTCTCTCCAAACTCTTCATCAACTTTAAGTTGAATTCTCCCTATTGTTCCTTAGATTTCATGAGCTTCTTGTTATCTGTTCGGTTAGTCTGGGCATATTTCTTTAATCGATCAATGATTTTCATCATATGCCCTTCCTTATCTATTTCTTCTCCATGCCCATTGGAGTTCGATCCTTCAACCCCCAAATGGACATCCATTCCTTTTATTTCATTCTTTGAACTGGAAGCAATCCATGCCTCTTCCATTTATTTGCACTCAGTGGCAACTCTAATCGGTTCTGACACTCATTGAACTCTGCAAATACAACATGCAGTCAACCAGAATTTGTCAGGTCATCATTCCTTAACAAATCCCACACATTCAAAAACCAATCTGATTTAAGAAAGCGTTCCGATTTCATGAAATTTCTGAGCTCTTCTCGGCTCTATAACAATTTCATGCCTTAGCCCTTTTATCTTATCCCCAACCCATGCGACCATGGGCTGTGACCAAATGCTAGATGGATAGATGCTTAATCAGGACTTAGAGTTCTGAAGTCTTCATAATACATCACAACAGACTCTTGGAATTTTGAATTAACAACTCGCGAAGTAGGGTGGATCAACGGTCCACGTCTACCCAGCATCCAATGGTTGACACTCATTGTGGAACTTCTTTCATCGAAGCTTTGAGACTTCAGAGATTCAAGACTTCGGTTTTCAGAATCTTTCTCGCTTACTTCCCTTTCAATCTCTCGAATTATGAACTTCTGGCTTCTCTATCCTCCAGGCCCACATAGTACAGTTGTCACCAACTAAGGCGATGGCACATGGTACACATAGAAAGGTCCACATCACCCCAGGAGACATCATCTGACCCCACCACGTATACCCTTTCACTTCGAAACTTCGGGCTTCAGAAGTTTGTGCATTAGCACTTTCCCCTTCTCCCGATTGTCGCAGGTCTAGACTCTCCCTGGATAATCGACGATCCTTCTCTCTCTCCGCAACCAACGGTCGAGATCCACTTCATGATTCCTTGCTTCAGAGGTGTTCACCTCTCTTCACTTCCAATCTTTCGATTTTGCAAATTCTGAAGGGTTCTCATGACTAACCCACGCGCAAATTCTCAAGATCTAACAGTCAGGATCTCCCCTCAGATATACGGTGTAGATCTATTTCGGGACTTCGGAGCTTCAAAAATTCGAAAGTTTGTTCCTCAACGAATTCCATTTCTTCCAATTGCCGAAATCCGAATGGCTTCCAGGATAATCTTCCTGCACCTTCTCTGGATCTGACGGTCATAAAGGACTCTCCTTTTCCAAGTAGATCCTAAGGCCCACATTACTTTGCGGCCCAATACCATGTCTGTCTGGTTTTTATAATACCGCTACTCCTCTTGGGCTTCGTAACATGGCCAAGTAACCCCTTGGCATTCAGAAACATTCTAAGGTTAGAAATTGGTTCCTCTGAACACCATTTCCACTCGAAACCTTGGATCTACAGACCACTTATCCGGCCCATCTAGGTTCAACGTTGAAACCATGGCTCTGATACCATATTGTAATGTCCCTGACCATCAACCCCACTATTGGGCAACGCTACTACGCAAAACATTCTCATACATATATATATATATATAACATCCATATTTAATGAAATTTAACCAAACAATACAGAGTATTCACAGAATTACTGCTAACATATAGAATTAATGGAATTAACAATAATTCATACATGCAACATAATACATGATAACATTTCAAGACATAGACATGCATAACATATAAATTAAGCACATAATTAATACTTATCTTTTAGACTGGAGTAATTCCACGAACTACGTGCATACCTTCCACGAACCTCCCAACCTTAGACCACGCTACTCATCACGCTCAAAAGTGGGTCACCCCTGAGCTGGGACTAAGCTCCACCCAGGGCAAGGGAATCCTAAACTAGGTTGCGGTTATAGGAAAACTGCACAGTGCAATCAGAAGGATTCTCTCCAAGAGCCTTCTTACGCCCACTACTCACAGACTCTCATTCCCCACATGCTTGTTCCACCTAGGAGTATACACCTTCACTATCACACAGTCCATCGGCTGCTTCACCTCCCTCTCTGGGTCTCGACAATAGGCTGAATCAGGAATTCTTAGAGCTCCGTAGCTGGTGCTAGACTCTCTCTGGGAGAAAACCACTTCCCAACAAACTCTCTCACCCAGAGAGAGCTGCTCACAGGCCTGAAAACCTGCCTCTTCAACCACGGGCTTGACAACCCACTTTTTCAGCACACTCTTCGACTCAGCTCTAGCCAGGTGAGGACAACAATAATTGTTCAACACTCATTCACACAGGGGTGACAAAAGCAACAATAGATGGGCATGGCAGCGCAGGTGGCAACAAACCACGCTAAAACATGGCACGGCTAAGGTGATTACCCAAGTGTTGAATTCCTCAGAAGACACAGAACGACTCACAGATTTTGGGTCTCAGGTGTGTGCATGAGTATTGCAAAGGTAGAATACAGAGGCCACAGGATTCACAGGAATACATTGATTTTCTTCATGGTTCTTGTTTCTAGGAATGCGTGATGGTATCCAGAGGACACTTGCGGAGACTCCCACCCCAATTCATAGAGGATGGAAAATGGTAAGCCAACCCCCAACACAACTGATGTTTCATCTTTTAACTGCATGCACCTAGGTCAACACTTCTCTTCCTGGAGCTGCATGCGTTCCCTTTTTGCACCCAATGCCTTTCCTAGGACTTAGGATAAAAAAATGTCTTTCACACAGCTTTGGAATAATAATAAATTATTAATCTCAAGGACTTAAGCCCCTAATATTAGCCCCTCTTTCCAACCTTTCAACCCCTTTTTCCTTACCCACCCTGTGGAAGCTTAGTCCCCCGTCACTCTTTCTTTGTGGTCGGTCTGTACGCAACAATGTTTCATCTTTATTAATATTCTACATAATTACATATACAAAAACAGGTTGTTGGCCTTTAACACTTAGGCTCTCCGACCTAATAAACACATAAGCCCGCCAGCTTATCAACACTCGACTCACCAGCCTACAAAACATGATTACAATTCATAATATAACTGGGGCACATCCTTGGGGTATTACATTTGATGTGAGAAATGAAGTTGCCTATTCTTTCATTTGCTTCCATTTTAATAGATAAAAGATTAGATTTCAAAAATAAGATTCGGTTTGCATTTGAAGTTTCATACAAACCTTTGAGAACATCCCACATCTCCTTGGAAGTCTTACAATCTCTCATGTGAGGGATTATGTTATCCTTTACGGACATCCACAACAACACCTTATCTTTCATTTCTCGTTTATCCCAATCTGGAATGGAGGCAACAACAGTGGTTTTGACTTCATCCCCACTCACAATTGACCACAAATTATAGGCTTCAAGCAGAGTCGTCAACTTAAATTTCCAATTAACGTAATTTTCTCCATCCAATTTAGTCAATTCACTTAAGTATGAATCCCAAAGAGGATTATACATCTTCCTCAAACATATAATTCAACAAGCTGTCGCTCAATAATAAATTTACCTTCACGCAAAACTCCTCTTACACGCAACAATTAGCTCTCATAGAAAACATTCATGACTCCCCCATGAAGAACAAAAACATAGTCACACGATGACAATGGGTAGAAAAAGGTGAGACAATGATTCCCAATAGGTGTTCCAATCCATCCTTCACATGACACAACAACCAGCTCCTCCAATCTAGCTTTCACACGACACTCCAATCCAGCTTTCACGATGACAATGCCAACAGGAGACTCCTTCACGCTAGGACACACATCAATTTCCTCACACTCCAAGTCTTTGCCGATCACACTAGTCAATAGGTTGCACACACTTGATTACGTGGGCTGCATACACAAGATTGTGTGGATCACTCTTCTCACCTAGATGGAACACGTAGCCGACAAAATTGTAGGTCGTCTTTTCACTTAAACTTGCTCTCACACAGGTCACACGCTCTTACTCCACGCGGATCACAAATGATGCAACCTCACACTCTGATCTGTGCTCTAATACCAAGTTAAAAGTAGAGAAATTAAATACAACTGAGATCTCACAATTTCACAAGTGAGACGATGCTCACATCCTTGCATTAATCAGAGAAAAACAATTACATTTTATGACTGAGATTTCACACAACAAACTTGGAACCACCTCCAATTGTGGATCTGAAACCACTCACACACTAAACTTGAGAAAGACACACAACAACTTAATAATAGACCCTAATTTTTACATTATTCTAAATCTCCTAATTTCGACATTATTCCAACATTTAGATATTTAAAACTGTAAGATATGCTATGATTTATGGCAAATAATTAAACTTGTACTTGATATGCCGTGAAGACAAGTTATGTAATATTGAACATGTTTTTCAAGTTTGTATGATTGAACGCTTTAAAGAAGACAAAGATAGATGGTGATGATACAGTTCTCAGTGGTCAATAACCATCTAAGGGTCAACCACCAACGAAATATAAGCAGGAAAGGGTCATTATGACTTGTCTTGAGTTGACATTTTGGTTGTTTTGTGGGGATACTATCCATTTAATTTTGCATAAAATTTAATGAGAAATTATTGAATCTACGGATTTGAGTTGCTAACTTTGTATAATCCAAATGCCTTCGGGTTTTTTAGGACTAAATACATTTATGCATTTGAGTGTATACCACCGTTACTAAAAAATTGAGTGAATATTAGTTGCTTAATTTAAGTGTTCGACCAATGGAGATACATGTATTACACATATTTTATTAAGTAACTGGTAAAGTGTTGGGATGTGTGTCACGTATAAGTTGTTTTCTCCGATCAATTAACATTTTCCCAACAAATGACTAACTAATTTTTTTTCCCAACAATCATAAAGTCCTATTCATATCTTATTGGAGAGTAAGTTGACTTTATAGTTGTTCATATCTGATTGGGAGAGTAAGTTAATTCTATAATAATTAAAAAAAACAATCTTTCGAGTCTTTTTCCAACTTTAAATAATCCACATTGTTAGTGCCAATTCTTGCAAGGTGGTGTTTCTCTCTGATTTCAAGTCCTTGGTGTAAATGCGTGGAAATGGGGTTTTAAAAAACCCATCAAATGTGTTTTATTCAAAGGCCGCAGTCATGAACGTCGAGCGCAACACACAGAAGAAGTCCATTTTGGGCTTAAAATCAAGCGAGCGGGCATTTTGTTTTCAACGGCGAGAATCCACAGATGGAGTAGATCGACGATCATCGGGTAGGCTTGAGTCGCAGAGTTGCACGAGGTCAAGCACATGAGCTCATCTCTTATGGCCAAAATCAAGAAAAGATGAGCCATTTCGGCATTTCGTCTACCGGGACTTCAAAGGACACGGGGTCTTTCTCTTCCACTACATTTCAAAACCTCGAAACGCGAAATGCGAAAAGAACCTAGGAGCCATTTCGTCATTTCGACTACCGGGACTTCAAAGTACATGGGGTCTTTCTCTTCCACTGTGTTTCGAAACCCCGAAATGCGAAATGCGAAAAGCACCCAGGAGCCATTTCAACATTTCGACTACCGGGACTTCAAAGGACACGGGGTCTCGCTCTTCCTCTACATTTCGAAACCTCGAAACACGAAATGCGAAAAGCGCCCATGAGCCATTTCATCATTTCGACTACCGGGACTTCAAAGGACACATGGTCTCTCTTTATGTTTTCAGTCTCAGCCACCCTCCATGGGAAAAAGCAGTTAATGAATATTGAGCAGGTGGTTGAGACCTCAGCTTAAGCCATGAATGCAAGGCATGGAGGTTCTGGCAGGCAGTCTACCCAAGGTCGTCCTGTGTGCAGGTTTTCCTAAAAGAGCCATGCCGATCTGATGTCCTCGACTAATCATAAGAACCTGCGCACGCTAAGTTAGACTTTAATGTCTCATCTACCCTCCTGTTGCCAAGGGGGCGAATTGCTCTGAGTATATATACTCAGTTTTTGTATTTTTGTAAGGATCGATGGTAGAGCAAAGCTCTCGACTGTAAAGATTTAACAAAGCCTCTAGTTCTCGGGTTATTGAATGATATTTTGAGATTTCTTTTTTAATGGCATCCGGTCTCCTCCTTTCCTTTTTCCTCTGAATATGAAGCCCGGGTATGGATGATTCAGTCGGGTGTTGCTGTAACTATATAATGCATGTTTGATTGTATTAGTTCTGCAATGTTTGAGGTTTACTTTGATCTTTCTCTGTTCTGAGAGGATCTCATATCTGAGACTTTTCCCCTTTCTTTTCTTTCACTTAGTCATCACTATGCAAATTTATTGGCTTAAGTTAGATCAAGACCTTGCATGTCCTTATTGTTCCAACCTAGTTTTCTGAGTGAGCGATATTGTTCTGAGTTTACTTCCATTTGATCACCCCCTTTTAACAAATTGTGACATAAATTGATGGGCCTCAGGCTTACTCCTGTTGCAATCCAGGAGTGACTTCTGACGCTAACATTTGTGGCACCGTTGTCAGGGACGAAGTTGAAAATTTTCCCTAGGATTGAACGACATCGAGCCTCTGATTCTGAAGGTGCATCAGGCATCAAAGCCCTATGAGATTTCTATTGTGCACTTGGTGACTCCATTGTGACGATTCCACTCTGGCGAACCTGCTATTTTAAATGTGGATTCCAGAGGTAGACACACGCGGTCCCATCCACAACTGCCTCTAGCTACACCTGACGCTGATCCGGAGGTGATTTTCAGAAAAGGAAAGGCCTCTGAAGGAGAAAGTTCCACCACCGAACCAGGTAATTTTCCATCTCCTTCTGTAGGAACTCCATTTTCTTCTTCTCAGCTTCCTAGCAGACCTTTTTCTGAAGTTTCCTGTTTCCTAAATTTCGGGAGTGTTTCTACTGAGTTTTCCCCTCCTTGTCTGGAATTGGAGGGAGAAATCCTTGTCACTCCCCTCTCCCATGAAGTTGTACCTTGGCGTAGACCCTGGACCACAGAAGATTTCCCCACACCTAGCTTTACCACTCCTCCTCTTGTTATTGTTGCTTCCACTACACAGAGAGAAGCATCTGCTGACTCGAGCCCTTTAGCCTTCTCTCTGAATCCCCCATTGTTTCCCCTTCCACCTGGAAGTTCATTTCTAGTATCCCCTATTCACGCTCCTTCTCCTCCGATTTCTCCTCCACCTAATATTCCTATGGTAGGATCAAATCCCCCCATGACAAGAATGGAGGCTATAATAGCTGCTAGGTATGCTCCCCTTTTGTTACCTCAGCCTCTCAATGCCCTTCCAGCAAACGATTACCTTAAGCAACTGCCTAGGTTTACAAGCAAAGGGGACATAGCTGCAAAAGAACACCTTGAAGCCTTTTACAGTTTTACAAATGATCATGTTATCGTGCATGCAGACGTATGGATGAGGATTTTCGTCCATAGCCTTGAAGGCGAGGCTAGAAAGTGGTTTAGGGCCCTGCCTCCTAGATCTATTGATGGGATTGAGGATTTGGATAACGCCTTTTTTAGACAGTGGGGAGACAAAAAAGACTTCATGTATTACATGACAGATTTTGGGTCTTTGAAGAGAAAGGAAGGAGAGTCTGTCTCTGACTTCTCCAAGAGATTCAATAAAATGTACAATAATATCCCCACTGAAATAAAGCCCTCAGAAGCCTCTGCTAAGATCACTTATGCTAGCGCTTTTGACCCTGATTTCTGCCTTTTGTTGAGAGAAAGGAGATCCACTACTTTGGCTCACATGCATGATGCAGCCGTGGAAGTAGAATCTAACATATTGGTTGTTGACCGACTTAGGAATAAGGCCGATAGAGACATATCTAGGAAGAGACCTGAAGCCTCCCCATCCAATTCCTCTCCCCTTCCCCTTCAGATGGACGAGGTAACTAAAGTGATAAAGTCACTTTTGGCTAGAATGGAAAGGTGGGAGTTGGAAGGGAAGTCCATCTATAGAAATCTCCAAAATACTGATAACAGAGGCTTCAAGAGGCCTAGCAACAATGTGCCACAGGCTTTGCCAAGGGAACAAAGGAGCAAAGACATAGATGATCAGAGGATTAAAAACCCTCTCCAAAATAGCCTAGTTGCTCATGAGGAAGGAGAGGATATAGATGAGCTCGACCTCGTAATTCATTGTATTGAAGACACTTCCCCTTTTCCCCATTTGACTCAATCTGCATATGAAATATCCCTTATGAACATTCAAGTCAATGAGTTGGGTAAAGGGGAAAAGGCCAATAACACTCCTAATAGATATCATCTCAGGTCAAAGAAGAAAAAAGGAAAATTTGATAGCCATGATCAGCCCCTCATAGCGGAAAAACCTGCTAAACCTGCTACAATCACTACTAAAGAAAAGAAAACTCAGAATACTTTGCCAACAACCAAAGAACCTGTCTCTGAGGTAAGGGAAGCTCCTAAGCCTCTTTCCTCCTTTAGTTTTGAGCATGAAATTCAAAATATTAGAATTCTCGTACCCCTCTCAGAGCTAGTTGAAAATGAAGATTGCAAAATGTCCCTCTACAAGCTACTACAATCTGAGTCCCCCCATCCTTCTACAGACTCAATAAATTTTCAATATGAAAAGATAGCAGTTGTCCTAGGTCCCATGGTAGAAGACAAAGATGATTCATCCTCTCCCTTCTACCCATCCCTGAACATACATGATAAGGTGCTCCATAATTGTCTCATGGATTCAGGAGCTTCCCACAACCTTATTCCCAAAATAGCCATGGAAGAATTGGGACTGGAAGTGACAAAGGCTTATCACGATTTGTACTCTTTTGATTCAAGGAGGGTGCAATGCCTTGGAGTCATCAAAGACTTGGTGGTCTCTGTTAGCACTTGGTAAATTTCCTAGAGGTTGAAAAAAGAAGAAATCTACAAAGGTAACCTTATCCAACCACTTTTAAAGATGGGATCTAGCCCTTCCAGCTTCAGAGAGGGATCTCTCTATATGATTTAGATTTGTTTTTAATTTCAGATATTAGGCTAGGTACATAAACTGTTGGTTTTGTTGTCAAAGAGTTTTTTGAAATTGGTTGAGACGGTCTACACATCCATTGGGCTATGGGGTCTATGTTTAATCAGATATGAGATACAACCAGAAACGCCAAAGAAGACCTTCACAGGGTGAGATAATACACTCACTGGATCTTTAGTAATTAAAATGATGGACATAAGAAAAGGTAAGAAAAATAACTTCAACTAACAAGCAATTAAGAATTTCTTAATTGAAGATATTAGAAGATAAACATTAAAATCTTTAGAATCGGAAACAGGGTATCAAAGATAAATCCTACAACATTACGCTATTCATAAAGATTAGTTCCAGAAAACAAAATGATTACAGAGAAAGAAAAACATTCAACTTAGGAAATCAACATCACCAGTGAACATACACAAGAATCCTGTAAAAGTGCCTCCTCTTTATTAATGGCATATCTCTTCAAAATATTACAGTTTGATAGCGATAGGGTGTGCGAATCAACAACCCTCAATACTTCAAGAATTGAAGTATTTATAATTCAAATTACAAACTTTCCTGTCATAACTTATCATGACGTGCTCATTCTATTTTTAGTCTAACTACTTTAACTAATCAAAAACTGTTTGATGACTCAGTACAACTGCATGCGGAACTTCTGGGGTAGGTCGTTGGCGAGGTGCCTTCGCAACCTCTTCTGACTGGACAAGTGACTAGATTGTGACAACTCATCTACTAATCTAACAAATCACAAAGTTCTTCCCATCTGAGGTGACTTGGCACTGTGACTTTAAGTAATCTCTGATACACTTCATCCATGTCTGTATATTTAGCAAATGTAGGCTTAATGAGGAATATGTATTTAATCTCGTGTTGGATACTAATATCCAGCTGCAAGGCATCCATGAATTCTTTACCTATGATGCTCCCTTGTATCCCTGCAAACTTAGAATTGTCCTTAGACACTTCAGTCAATCTTTTCTTGTAATCAGGGAGTGTCATTAGTTTGTCATTAATGACCTTCAGACCAGGCAGGCCTTTCTTTTGGAAAGCATCTATCTTATTGAAAAAATTCTGTACTCCTTGATCCATGACTTGAATCTTTTCCTCAAGCTGAAGCATTAGACTTTTCTTGTTTAAAACCCTTTTTACTTCAAGTATAGTTTCTGTTCTGTCCTCGATCTTTAGTTCTTCTAGTTCCTCTCTGGTCTTGGAATTCAGGAACCTGATGATCTCATTTGCTTGTGCTGGCATGTCTCCTAGCTCCACTCTGATTTTCTCAACAGCCTGTTTGCTCCTCTGGAGCAACTCATTTTGTTCAAACATGATTTGAATCATTGGCCAGATTTCATTTATGGACTTGATGATATCTGTCCATACAATCTCTTTGACCTCGGCCAAAGTCTTCCCTGCCATTGTCTGCTTTTGGAGTTGTTGTAACTCCTTCCTGATATGCTCATTTACCTTATTTTCTTTGAATAGGCTTGTCTGGAAAGAAGTCTTGAGTTCTTGGAGGTTCTCTACTTATTTCTTAAGCCTGCTGATTTCTGTCTCTTGCAGGTTCATCTTCTCCATTGACTTGGCAAGGTCTGTTGTTCCTTCTGGTAGTGACACTGGTGTAGCAGACAGAATGGTTGTCACTGTTGCTGTGCTCAATCCTACAATTGGGATAGCACTCAATGGAATGCCTTCCATTGGCTTCGTCTGCTCTTTCTCCTTTAGGAGTCTCTCCATCTCAGCCTCCATCTCTTTTAGCTGAGCATTCTGCTCCATGAGTAACTTTAGCATCTCATCCTTCTCACCT
>SNQJ01S0108977.1:0-12299 GCA_010110895.2 Picea sitchensis
TGTGACAATAAGTGAAGAGTTGGACCATCATATTTCTTCCATTAATGACTCCTATAGTGCTTTGGAGAGATTGAATGACTTTTATGACACTCACTCAAAACTGGAACTGACACAACTAATGGTGAAGCTTTTTAACCTAGAGTTGAAGAATGATTAATTTATGGCTTTAGCTTTTGAAATCAAAGCCATAATGCATGACATTTGTGCCATTTGTGTGAAGATAGACCTCCCTCTCACAACCTTCATTAAGGCACCCTACCCTACATATTCTCACTACTTTGAATCTCAACAAGCTTGTTGTCAAATGAAATCCATCTCATTTGAAATTTGGTGGAGAAAATTGTAGAACGTGAGAAAACCTTTGGAAATAAGTCATTCCATTCCACCAATGAGACTGTGTGCATTGCTCAAAAAGGGAAGAGTCAACCACATGATTCTTCTAAAGAAGAAGGAAGGAAAAAAGGATATTGAAGAAATACTTTCAGAGGCATGGGGTAGACACAACCAAGGTGATAGATACAATCTTCACCGTACTAGTTGCATAAAGAATGGGTCACATGAAGTGAATGACTGCAGAGTCCCATGGGAGAATATCAAAGAAGATAGAAATAATCAGAAAGAAGAAAAAGGTAAAAATTCAGAAGTAAGCTTGGTCTCGTATTGAATTTGTTCGCACTGATAATGGAAGAGAATGAATCATATTCCTTCTGCATGGATTCTTTCCACTCATCATCAGAAGTGACTTCTTCAAAGAAAGTCAGTTCAAAGTTAGGAGATAAGTTTAAATCATAATCATATGAAACATCCATGCAATCTACATCACCTCCATCTTGCCTTGAGGAACTTATGGTTCATGTCTTTTCGACCTCATCAGGATGAACACTTTCAAGTGTTTTTATGAGCCATTTTGGTGGACCTTTCTGAGATGGTCCAGGTTGCTTAGTGGATTGAGATGGTGTTGAATTATCATCAAGACTCAAATTTTCAATCCTTTCGATCACATCATCCAAATGAACTTCAAGTTTTGATGAATTGGATAGAACTTCTTCATGAGAGGAAGTGGTGCTTCAAAAGACAAAGGAGATTCCATAGACTAACCTAGGATAAGGATCCCCCCTTCAAGATGTAGAATCTCATCATCAAATTCATGATATGTCTTTACATGAGTGAAATGTCTAGGTGAACAAGCTGCCTCTGAATTGTCATTCTCGGAGGATTCAAGAAGGATTACATCTCTAGAAAGGATGATTTTTTCCCCTCATCGTAAAGACAATATCCCTTGGTAGTATTTGAGTACTCCAAGAAGATACACTTTCGAATCCTTACATCATGCTTGCACCTTTGCTCCTTAGGAATCAAGGCATAGAAAGTGGAAACGAAGATAGAATGAAGTCATGTACCACATTTCATAAGGAGTCTTGTTTTCAAGAGCATGAGATGGAAACTCATTTTGCACATAACAACATCGTCCCAAAACATTAATTTTAGATTCTTGAAAAACATCATGGTTTGGACCATATTTAGGGGTGTCATTTTCATTCTTTCAACTACACCAT
Source organism: Picea sitchensis (assembly GCA_010110895.2). NCBI lineage: Eukaryota > Viridiplantae > Streptophyta > Pinopsida > Pinales > Pinaceae > Picea > Picea sitchensis. Next base: position 1,557 of record SNQJ01S0108977.1, read on the forward strand.
TCTATTGAAGATTACATGGAACTGTAGTTTGATGCTTAGCTTCAATCTAACTTTGTACCTTAATTTAAAAATGAAATAAATAAATAAAAACTTTTTTCTTTCATTCCACCTCTCCTTAAATACATTTCCTTAAAATAATGACTCATTCTAAAATTGCTCCTCATTGCAGACCCACTCCCTCCACCCTACACTTTATTTCATGTTTAAAAAAACTATATATTTGATTTAACACTTTCTTTAATGTTTAAAAAACATTATATACTTAATTATGTTAATATTTTACAATATACATTATAAACGTACATATCTTAAAAAGCTAAATAAATATTAAAAAAATAATTAAATTTAAATTGCTTTTATTGAAAATATGTATAAACAAGATATATTTATGGAAACCAACTCAATTCCACTTTTATTACCCAACACCACTATATTTATCCAAACCAACTCAATTCCACTTCTATTACCCAACACCACTCTATTTATCCAAACCAACTCAATTTCCCTTCTATTACCTAGCACCACCTTGGGATTTTAACCCTTTGATTTGAGTATAACATATACTCACGTGGGATAAATATTCATCCTATCTCTCCATATTCAATCAATGATTTTCTATAGTCTTAATAAATTTGTAATTTTATATTATGCATTGTGTAATAAAACAATTAACATTATATACACTCCAATATATATTATTGGATTAAAAAAATATACTATATATTTTAAATTTTCAAAAATACAATCTTAAATGAATTATGCATGTCTTAATTTACCTAAAGAGTCTAAATGCAGATATGAAAATTACAAATAACCATCTCAAGTATTCATTAGTCCAATGAATAAAGAGAGATTTGAATATTATTGAAAAATATCGCAACATAAATTAAATGTTGAAAAATCACTGAAAATAAATACAATATAAATATAATTATTAATTAGACACAAATTTATATGATAAAATATTGACAATGTGTCAAGGAAATATTTAATTTGTTTTTTATCTATTTATTTATAAGAGTAAATTTTCTATATATATTTTAAAACCTACACAAACATATACCATATTCAACATAACTACTACCATTACATAAATCACCATTCTTATTAACTTTTACTTGTTTCACAATTCCAATATAATATTCCATATAAAATGCTATAACCAATCATCTCGATTTCACTATCACCTACCCATATGACACATGGATTGTCCATTGAATACCAAATAGAACACAATGTTTAAAAGCAAACCTAATAGTCCATTTTAATTAATAGAGAGAAAATGAATATAAATTTCTTCCTTCATCAATTCCATTTCTATGTCTTGGATGAAGACAAATTACATCGTGTTGAAAGAAGCTAAACCTTAATTTTGACAGTCATCATTATCTATCATGCACTAAACCAATGATTGATTTAGTGCATGGCTTATGTGTCAGATGGAATACTCCATGATAGTGCAGGTCGGATGGACATAAATCATGCGAAGGTTATTCACCATGCAGCAGCCCAATGATTGGGAACTTGTTGCATGGCTGAAGACTTACATGATACATCCATACCATACCATACACATTACGCATACCAGAGACTCCATCCCTCCAAACAGACCTGCATAGCATTAAACACTCTATCAGTTCTGTAAGCGCCGACAGATAGTCCTGTGAAGCCTGAGCGCCTTTCCACGTCCTCCCTACGACTGCCACGATCTCGGAGTCTCGAGATGCAACTCATTCCATCGAACTTCAAATTTGAAATTTGAATTTCCCTCCGCGTGTGCCTGCTATTGGGTGAGTAGATGGTTTCCCTCATGTGCCTGCTATATGGGTTGGCGAGCAGAGTTTGAGAAGCTGAGGCGGCGTTTGAGAACTTGCAAGTGAAGTAATTGGTTTTCTGAAACATGTCGAGTGATTTCTTATAGGGTTTTCCTGGAGGAAGAGCCGATGTAGTTTCTCCAGGTGATTCAGTGCTTTCATCCTGTTTTTCATCATGGCAAGGCGGTTTCGTCCCGTTTTTCATCATGGCGAGGTGGCTTCTATCTGCACAGAGATTATGAAATCAAAATTAGTCATGCTTGGTATGCACTTCTGTATTCTCAGTAGCTCTGGGGTTTTATGGAGTGCAGGGTTTTATTCAATATCCGAAAAGGCAGTGTCATGCATGAATCTTCCCCAGCAATTAGAAGTTTCTCTTCTTTTCGAACCCCGCCTCTTTGCTCTAATATCACGGGAATAAATGTTGGTTCTCTCATACGTTCACTTTCATTGGAGGAGGAAGGGAGAGTGGGAGAGAAAGAATGTGTTTATTCCTGTTGTTCTCGGTGACGGGGAAAAACGAGGGTGAAAAACCTGACGGACTGGCCTGTTCATATACAGATAAGGGTAGGATTGATTCTCATGAAGACATACAAACCTACAAACTAAAACCCAGTTGCAGCAAGATGGTAAGGCCCAACAAGATATATAGAAGCTATTCTACCAAGGAGGAGAGCAGCTTCTTCTATGATTGGTGTTGTGAGCCATATGTGTGGATACACAATCCCTCACATGCTGCTAAATATTTGATCTCACCCATGGCAGCCAAGCAACAATACATCAGTCTCGATGACCTTCGAGAATGCCTGGAGATGAAGATTTGTATGGATGGAGGGAACGACAGTTTCTCTGTACTCAAGATGCCCATAAGCTACTGAGAGTTTTTTTTAAGCTTAATTATTGAGGTCATACTATATCTGCATATGCAGTACAATGTATTTTAAACTATTGTTTGTTTTATTTGTTTAAATTATTTTCGGTTATGTTTTCTTCTGAGCAACTTTGCGCAGTTACTTCCTTCGGAGATCACACATTTGCATTTATTATATTTTCTCTCTTCTGTGCTTGTAGGTTTTCATTTTCATGTCATGGCATGTACAACACACTACTAACCTATCTCATCAACATTTTTTTTATTGTGAATACCAGAGAAGGGTTTACGATGTTATAATCTCAGTTCGGAAGAAAATTTTAATCATTGCTTTAGCCACTATGTTGAGCATAGCAGTTTTTATTTTGTTTACATAAGGGGAGAAAAAAACACAGAGAGGGAGAAGAAACAACTGCAAAGTAGATCTTTGAAAGAAACTCTGGCCAAATTAGAAATTGCTTTTAGATTTTTATGATACCTGCTGAAACTTTTACAGGTTCATATGCATTTGCAATTTTGCATATGATTTTTTAAGGGGGAGCATTTGTAATTTTGTTTTAAGTTAGAGTATTTGTAATTTTGTTTTAATATTAGTGAATAAAAGTAAAATTGTTTTTAAAATATATGAAAGTTTTGTCTGTTTTTATCGTTACACAAAAGTTAAAGGTTTTAAGATTTTATTTTATTTTTGTTAACATTTAAAATTTGGGTATAAATTTTTCCAAATCATTGTGTAAAAATGGATTCAATATTGTAAAATATCTTTATTGCAACTTGATTATATATATTTTTCTTCGTTTATTTTAAGTAACCAAGAGATTGTTTCATTTTAATTTTTTTTTTAATTAATCTTCAAAAAAAAATGTAAATAAATGTTGTTTTTAAATTATATTTTGAAAGGGAGATTGATAGAGTCCTGAGTCTAATTCAAAAGAAAATACACAACACTGCTGCAATTGGAAATTTTAAAATGGATTTTCCGTAGGAGTCTGCCAAATATAATCTACTCTCGCACAAAAGACGACAATCTATGGATTCTTTGTAGGAGTCTGCCCCACTATTGGCACCCATGACCATTTCAGCAGAGGAGGAATCGATTTACTCGAGAAGATTAATACGAAGAAGATTGGAATATGGGAGACATGTTCTAGGTTTTCAACGGGTTGAGGAGAAGAGTTAAAACCTAGAAAGTTTAGATTAAGATTATGAAAATTATTTTGAATATCATATTTTCTTTTTATGAAACTTTACAAATGTCACCATTGTGTTCAATTCATCTCGTTTTTCATCATGGTGAGGCGGTTCCATCCCTTTTTCATCATGGCGAGGCGACTTCTATCTACACAGAGATTATGACATCAAAATTACTCATGCTCGGTATGCACTTCTGTATTCTCAGTAGCTTAACATAAACCAAATGTCACTGGATGATATCTCGTTTGTGCGGAGACTGACGACGAAATATAATGAATGTTAGTAATGTGAGCAACAGTAGGGAGAGTCTGAGGGGGCTCAGGAAGAGATGTGTGGCATACTGCAGCTAATGTTTTGTGGAATTGAGGTAGAGTTGGGCAATGATGAGTGTAATGGTCGTATTCTGAGCATATGGCACAAGCGAAATTGGTTTGTAACCCTTTTTGGCCTATGGTTGAGGACTCCGTAGTAGCAGCTGAAGTACTAGGTGGAGTGGTAAGAAATGAGGTTGCTTTAGGGAATTGGATAAGATTGCGCAACTCAAGAAGAGTAGGACATCTATTAGTGGGGTGTACTTCTCTTTCGCATAGTGCGCAAAGAGGTTGAGCTCGGGGAGGGAGCAGAGCTATGGGCTCGTTCTTCCTTCATCTGCACCCAATGGTGGTGGTGTTGCCTCCAGTTGGGGGTGGGGGTGGTGTGGTAGGATCCTGTACTGGGATCTGTATCAGTAGACCCTCTATCTAACGAGGGAGAGATGGTGTAGGAACCATAGCGGGTGGATGAAGATATCAGACAGGGATGGCGAGAACCATGTTTGGAAGGATGAGAGTAGAAACTACCTGGAATGATTGGACTCTAGGTGGGGGGTAGAAAAAGGGGATTTGGGTAATGGCTTGGGGAACTGTCTCCCATACAGGTATTTTCCCCTGAAGGGGGGGGGAAATCCGGGATAAGTGGTGCAGTGTTGTTCTCAGCGAAGTCTTGAGGTAGTGGTTCTCTGACTGGTGGAACTTTGATGTGGGGAGGGGCATCTGTGAGAGTAGTATTGTCTTCGATATCTGTTCTGTTAGAGGAAACTACACGCACTTGTGCTGAAAGAGAAGTGTTTAGGAGAGGTGGTGCCCCATGATAGGTCCCTAACAAGGATGGGTCCTTGAATATTCTAGGATCCATGTCGATGACCGAAAAATTATCCGAGCTAGTGTGGACAAGGGGGAGGATGTTATCGATGTTGGCATAATGATTAGGCTCGTAATGTGTAATTTGGTCGATGGTGACGATTTTCTTGTTGTGGGGGAACATCATCGTACAAAACACAGAAGAGGCTACCGCCTTCATAGCATACATGTAGCTACGTCCAAACAAGATATTGTAATCAAGTGGGGTGTCAATAACTTCAATGTCAATCATGATGGTTTTTCCCTGAAGTTCTGCAAGGACATTTTGGAAGAGCCATTCAGGGGATGATGGTCAACCATCATAATCTCTCAGGGTGATGGTAGATGGGAATAGCTCAGGTGAGTTGAGTTTTTTCCATACTACTTTGGACATGATGCATGTGGATTCTCTTTCATTGATGATGCATTGATGAACTATGATGTTCCAGATCTTAACTGGTATCTGAAAAGCTACTAGGGTGGGGAGGCGTGGTTCTTCGCTATCTAGATCAAAGGTGATGAGTCGAGTATCAGTTGGGTCGACTGTCCCCAAGGCAGAAAGCAAGGATTTGCGCTGTGATGGACAGGTTTGGAAGACCTCCAACACAGACATGGCTGCGAGAGACTGTGCTAAGTCATCGACCATGTTGTAGTTATGTGTTGCCCTAGCATGAGGGTTATGTACATTTCGTCGTAAAGGCATGCGGGATATACGAGGGTTTGGTTCAGTGTTAGGGTGGGGAATCATCAATGGTTGTCTAGCTGTAGAAGGAGCTTCTTCTGAGGTGGTTGGGGTAGAGTCAAGAGGCAGGCCGTATTGACATCTACGTCTTTGCAGAAGGATCTCTTCTTCATTGGTAAGGAGGATATTGCGATTGACCGTATTTCCAAGTTGATTGGGACCTAGGTTTTGATATTGCCCCATTTGTGGTGGGGTTGAGTTTATCTCTTGTTGGGTATTCATCACACCTTGGTGTGGAATAGGGTTTTTCAAAATGGTCAGGGCTGGTGGTTGCAGATAATGTTGCGGGGCCTGTTAAGGGGCAGGCGACGCTGGAGGGTGTTGCATGTTCATGGATTCTTTCATCCGTTTGAAATCAACAATTTGGAGGAAGTGGTGAGTATAATATCCATACTCACCACATAGAGTGCAAGGGAAGTTAGTTTTGAGATTATTGTTCTTTCCTTGTCATTTTTTATTGTTATTGTTGCCCCCTTGGGGGTTTTGGTTTCCTTGATTCTGGTTGCCCCCAGTGGGATGGTTTTGTTGGTGGTTATTTCCTCCTAGTCTCGGGTTACTATTGTTTCGGTTTTTTCCTTTATTTTTGGAATTATTCGGCTGATGAGCCATATTTTTCATGTTCAATTGTTCAAAGTTATGAACCTGTTGAATGCGAGATCACTGAACAAAATTAACGTCGACATGTGGTTGTCCTGGTGGAGTAGCAATCGGTTGGGGAGGCTAGGGAATGGAAAATATGAATTTTTTTTGTGGAGACGATCCATATGGCATATAGGAAGTTAAAGTACTTCCACTACTATTGGGGTTATATGTGGGGGTTGGGGTGGACCCATACTGGGTTGAGAGACCTGATGCATCTGGGGTACCGGAATGGAAGTCGCACCACTTCTCGGTATCTTTCTTCATATTTCCATTGTCCTTCTTTGTTTGCGGATTAGATTGGTTTTCATGAGGTTGTCCATATTTTTTATGTCCAGAGGGCGTAGTTCCACAGGTCATAGTTCCAGAGGCCCTAGTTCTAGAGGGCATAGTTCCACAGATCAATAGATCCAGAGGGCGTAGTTCCATAGGTCATAGTTCCAAAGGGCATAGTACCAAAGGCCGTAGTTCCATAGGTCATAGTTCCAGAGGCGTAGTTCCAGAGGGTGTAGTTCCACAGGTCATAGTTCCAAAGGGCGTAGTTACAGAGATCATAGTTCCAGAGGCCGTAGTTCCGCAGGTCATAGTTCCACAGGTCACAATTCCATAGGTCATAGTTCCACAGGTCACAATTCCATAGGTCATAGTTCCAGAGGGCCTAGTTCTAGAGGGCATAGTTCCATAGGTCATAGATCCAAAGGAAATAGTTCCAGAGGTCATAGTTCCAAAGGGCGTAGTTCCAGAGGGCGTAGTTCCAATGGTCATAGTTCTAGAGGGCATAGTTCCAGAGGTCATAGTTTGAGAGGGCGTAGTTCCAGAGGTCATAGTTCCAAAGGGCGTAGTTCCAGAGGTCATAGTTCTAGAGGGCATAGTTCCAGAGGTCATAGTTCCATAGGTCACAATTCCACAAGTCATAGTTCCAATGGAGTAGTTCCAGAGGGCGTAGCTCCATAGTTCATAGTTCTAGAGGGCGTAGATCAAGAGGGTGTAGTTCCAGAGGGCATAGTTCTAGAGGTCATATATCCAAAGGGCGTAGTTACAGAGGTCACAATTCCACAGTTCATAGTTCGAGAGGGCCTAGTTCCACAGGTCACAATTCCACAAGTGATAGTTCTAGAGGGCCTAGTTCTAGAGGGCGTAGTTCCACAAGTCATAGTTCTAGAGGGCGCAGTTCCAGAGGTCATAGTTCCAAAGGGAGAAGTTCTAGAGGGCATAGTTCCAGAGGTCATAGTTCCAGAGGGCATAGTTACTACATCCTCTGGAACTATGACCTCTAGAACTACGCCCTCTGGAACTATGACCTGTGGAACTACGCCCTTTGGAACTACACCTCTCGAACAATGACCTCTGGAACTACACCCTCTAGAACTATGACTTGTGGCATTGTGACCTGTGGAACTATGACCTGTGGAACTATGACCTGTGGAACTACGCCCTCTGGAACTATGACCTCTGGAACTATGCCCTCTGGAACTACGCCCTTTGGGACTATGACCTATGGAAGTACGCCCTCTGGAACTATGACCTGTGGAACTACGCCCTTTGGAACTATGACCTGTGGAACTACGCCCTCTAGAACTACACCCTCTGGAAATATGACCTCTGGAACTATGCCCTCTGGAACTATGACCTCTAGAACTACCCCCTCTGGAACTATGACCTCTGGAACTACAACCTCTGGAACTACGCCCTATGGAACTAAGCTCTCTGGAACTATGACCTCTGGAGCTACTCCCTCTGGAGCTACACCTCTAGAACTATGACCTCTGGAACTATGACCTCTGGAACTATGACCTCTGGAACTACGCCCTCTGGAACTATGCCCTCTGGAACTATGACCTCTGGAACTACGCCCTCTGGAACTACGCCCTTTGGAACTATGACCTCTAGAACTACACCCTCTAAAACTATGACCTGTGGAACTATGCCCTCTAGAACTAGGCCCTCTGGAACTATGACACGTGGAATTGTGACCTGTGGAACTATAACCTATGGAACTACGCCCTCAGGAACTACACTTCTGGAACTATGACCTCTGGAACTACGCCCTCTGGAACTATGACCTCTGGAACTATGACCTCTAGAACTACACCCTCTAAAACTATGACCTGTGGAACTACGCCCTCTAGAACCAGGCCCTCTGGAACTATGACGCGTGGAATTGTGACCTGTGGAACTATGACTTGTGGAACTACACCCTCAGTGACTATGCCTCTGGAACTATGACCTCTGGAACTATGTGCTTTGGAACTATGACCTCTGGAACTACACCCTTTGGAACTATGCCTCTGGAACTATGGCCTCTGGAACTATGACTTGTGGAACTATGCCCTCTGGAACTACGCCTTTTGGAAACTACACCCTCTGGAACTATGACCTCTGGAACTACGCCATCTGGAATTATGCCCTTTGGAACTATGACCTCTGGAACTATACCCTCTGGAACTATGACCTTCAGAACTACGCCCTCTAGAACTATGCCCTTTGGAACTATGACCTATGGAACTACGCCCTCTGGAACTATGACCTGTAGAACTACGCCCTCTGAAACTACGCCCCTTGAACTATGACCTGTGGAACTACGCCCTCTGTAACTATGACCTGTGGAAATATGGCCTCTAGAACTACGCTGTATGGAACTATGACCTATGGAACTATGCCCTCTAGAACTATGACCTCTGGAACTACACCCTTTGGAACTACGCCCTCTAGAACTATGACCTGTGGAACTACGCCCTCTGGAACTATGACCTGTGGAACTACACCCTCTGGAACTACGCCCTTTGGAACTATGCCCTCTAGAAGTACACCCTCTAGAACTATGACCTGTGGAACTATGCCTCTGGAACTATGACTCGTGGAACTACGTCCTTTGGAACTATGCCCTTTGGAACTACGCCCTCTAGAACTATGACCTCTGGAACTATGCCCTCTAGAACTATGCCCTTTGGAACTATGACCTCTAGAACTACGCCTCTGAAACTATGACATCTGGAACTATGACATGTGAAACTACACCCTCTGGAACTATGACCTCTAGAACTACGCCCTTTGCAACTATTACCTGTGGAACTACGCCCTCTGGAACTATGACTTGTGGAAATACGCCCTCTAGAACTACGCCCTCTGGAACTACGCCCCTGGAACTATGACCTCTAGAACTATGCCCTCTGGAACTATGACCTGTGGAACTACGCCCTCTAGAACTATGCCTCTAGAACTATGACCTCTGGAACTACGACCTGTGAAACTACGCCCTCTGGAACTATTCCCTTTGGAACTATGACCTGTAGAACTACGCCCTCTGGAACTACGCCCTTTGGAACTATGACCTTTGGAACTACACCCTCTGGAACTACGCCCTTTAGAACTAGGCCCTCTGGAACTATGACTAGTGGAATTGTGACCTGTGGAACTATGACCTATGGAACTACGCCTCTGGAACTATGACCTCTGGAACTATGCCCTTTGGAACTATGACCTATGGAACTACACCCTCTGGAACTATGCCTCTGGAACTATGACCTCTGGAACTATGGCCTATGGAACTATGCTCTCTGAAACTATGCCCTTTGGAACTACACCCTCTAGAACTGTGACCTCTGGAGCTATGTGCTCTGGAACTATACCCTTTGGAACTATGACCTCTAGAACTACACCTCTGGAACTACTCCCTCTGGAACTATGACCTCTAGAACTACGCCCTCTAGAACTACGCCCTTTGAAACTATGACCTATGGAACTACGCCCTCTAGAACTATGACCTGTGGAACTATGCCCTATGGAACTACACCCTGGAACTATGACCTCTGGAACTACGCCCTCTGGAACTATGACTTGTGGAACTACGCCCTCTGGAACTACGCCTCTGGAAGTATGACCTCTGGAACTATGACCTATGGAACTATGCCCTATAAAACTATTACCTCTGGAACTACGCCCTCTGGAACTATGCCCTCTGGAATTATGACCTGTGGAACTACGCCCTCTGGAACTATGACCTGTTGAACTACGTCCTCTAGAACTACGCCCTGTGGAACTACACCCTCTGGAACTACGCCCTCTGGAATTATGACCTGTGGAACTATGCCTGTGGAACTATGACCTATGGAACTACACCATCTGGAACTACGCCCTCTGGAACTATGACCTCTGGAACTACGCCTAATGGAATTATGCCCTTTGGAACTACGACCTCTGGAACTACGCCCTTTGGAACTATGCCTCTGGAACTATGACCTTTGGAACTATGACCTGTGGAACTACGCCCTCTGGAACTATGACCTCTAGAACTATGCCCTCTAGAACTATGCCCTTTGGAGCTAT
>SNQJ01S0108977.1:27583-38918 GCA_010110895.2 Picea sitchensis
TATATATGGATAGTACATGCCATGCCATTTCTGTTGGTATGTGGAATTTCATATAACTCCTCACGGTTTGAGAGTTATGGCCTTACGAAGTTGGAGGACCTGCATATGTCATCTAGAAGCCCCAAAAGGTCAAACTAGTCAAAGTGGCTTAAGAGATTTTATAAGGTAAATAATAAAGTGAAGTGATGAGTGTACTATAATTCAAAGTGAATACAAAATAAATTGTTTAAACAATAGATTTAATGGAGAAATTAGAAGTGGCTTAACCCTAAAATAAGGAAAGTGGGTAAAGTGACCTAGAAGATGTTTTTAAGGAAGCTACTTGGAGAGTATAATTAAGAGGGAAGGCTCTCTCATTTAAGACACACTTGAGCATATTGAATATCTATAGGTGTATGAGGTAACCAAGGATATCTAAGCCAAAATTATGAGGGAAGGTGAAGAAAACAAGGCCAAAATGCAAGGAAGGATAAATTCTTTTGATGGTGCTTTCTAAGGTATGTTATTTACAGATCATCTCACCATTTTCGCTATAACATTTTTTCTATCATGATTCAGACCGTTAAATTTCTATTCCATTGAGAAAACATATCCAAGTATCTGTGGTAAAAAATTCAGCTTGTGGGTCGTTTTAGTTTGAGAGTTACACTCCGTGGAAATAGGGTTCATGGCTAGTTCTGAAACTAGTCAAAAATAGGTGTTTCGGGTAAAACCATCATAACTTATTCATAACAGATCCAAATTCAGTGAGACAAAATGCGTTGTTTAGGGTACAATTGGTATTATTATTTGTAACCATTTTATATCAATTCAAAAAATATTCCATGTGAGGCACACTCTACAAGGTCGCTCTCTAGAATAAGCTAGAATTCAACAAGGTATGTGATTTTTGCTATAACTCATTTTCTGAGAGGTTCCAAGTAGTGACACATGGATAAATTGCATAAAACACATTGAAGAACATTCTATATCAGTTTCAGATCTTTATACATTATAGGTACAAAGTTATTATTACTTAAAGTTAGGGTTGTTGACTAATCCAAAACTAGGCATGTGAGACTAAAGAAAAGTTTGATGAAAATGCTAGTCTCTTGTTGTTAAAGTTAAGGAAGGTTTGTAGGATTGTGATCATATACACCAGGTCTATTACAGAGCTACAAATCATATTTTGATGATGAAATTGATGAGGGATTTTGGTTGAGGTACATGTTGATACATGGTTGAGACAAGTAGTTGATGAGTTGTCGCATACATGAGGTGTATAGTTGATGATGTTGGTACATATTGATGAGCCATTGTTGATGAGTAGTTGACACATGATTGGTACATACTTGGTACATGGTTGGATGCACTTTTTTATGGTACAGGTTTATTATAGGTTGTTTGGTACAGGTTGGTGCATGGTTGATGCACTTGTTTATGGTACAGGTTGATTACAGGTTGAGGTACATGTTGATGCATGGTTCAGATTTATTGGTACAGGTTTACAATGGTATATATCATAGTGATAGTTTGACAGTGGTTCCATCATTCTACTTATACTTTAGGGTGGTTGGATGGGGCAAGGATAGGTGGTTGTAGCCACCTTCCGGTTGTAGCCGGAGAACATAGGAGGTTGTAGTCTCCTTTTGGTTGTAGCTAGATAATTGGGGAGTTGAAGATTCCCTCAGGTTGTAGCCTGAGAAACTAGGGGGTTGGATTCTCCTTCCAGTTGCAACTGGAAAACAAAGGAAGTTGGTGCTTCGAATGAATGTAATTCTTCAAGACATATAAGAAAAAGCATTTTGTGGTTTTCTCCCACTTTGGGTTTCCACGTAAAACACTGGTGTACTGTGTATGTGTATGATTGTTCATTTGTTCATTGTTCATTATTGGATGATAATTCTACATTGACATAACACTTGGATTATTTGGTTAAAAAGGATTATAATTGCTCTATTACTAATTCACCCCCCCTCTCAACAATCCAACAGTTTCTGCAAGATCTCTTACGAGGCATCATTTACAGATGTGATGATGAGTTCAAAGTCATCAATAGTGAGCACAGTGTACATATTGGTCAAGGTGGCTCTGGATTTCTTCCGAGAAGAGGGTTTTAGGGGAGAAACCTTCCTCTTATTCAAGGGATAAACTTCATCTCTAGGCGGCGTTACTTCGCCTTGCTTCTACTCGTCCTCTTTGTCATTTATTTCTTCTACTTCATCACCACCCCCTTGGTCAGGAGATACAGAAGCAGTCTTTTTTGATGCGCTACTTAAGTCTTGGACGTCTGTGGTCTTCTTTCTTTTACTGGTTCCAGGCATGTCATGTTCTTTATGAATGACCGTCGAGTTGTCAAGTTCGAGATAAGACATCTCGGCAGGGTCAATGGGGATAAGGAGGTCCACGGACTAGTCCTTAGTGATTTCCTCAAGGTCCTCTTATGTAAGCTTGAAGTATGATTGCAACTCTTCTCTGTGCTCGTCTCCTCATGCAACGATGTAGATAAAGTGTCGATCTGCGTGGATCTTCATAAGGGGTTGAAACCAATGTAAGGTGTTTGGTTTCATTTGAGATTTAGCTTCGATAACCCTCTTCAATTGTAGTTAATATGTGTGAAAGAATGCGTTCGACTGCCATTGCTTTCCCATGTTGCTCAAGTACCAAAGTGCGGTGAACTTCGCAACGAGTGGCTCAAATGGCTCAATGTCCAGGAAGGTTGTGCCTTCCGACATCTCCCAAGAAACAAACATGATGAGGATTAGGAGCTAGCTAAAGTGGAACTTGTAGCCCTGATCCTGTGCTTTGCGACAGTCTAATTCCAGCTGATTAACTAGGTACTTCGCCTAGTTCATCTGTAGGCCTTCCATGCATTTCCCTGCGAGGTCCAATACAAAGCCTATGACCTGCGTGCGTCTATTTTTCTTTACTAGATTTCCTACAATTAATTGGCATGCTAGGTGCACTATGCCATTCTAGATGGAATCTACCTTATAGCCTCGTGTCCCCTTCTCAACATGACCGTAGGTATCCTTGATCTTTTGTGCTAATGCGTGATCTGTGGCTTTCCCTGGATAGAAGTCTTGCAGGTCGGGTCCTTGCATACTCAATCTAGTGATCCTATGGATCAATGTCAGTTCAAATGTGGTACAGAGTTCTATCCATAAGTAGCCGCCATGGTAGCATGAAAGTAAGAGATTAACACAGGCGTTAACTTCCTGGTCCCTTCCAAAGTGTGGGATTTTCATTACATTCAACAAGGTGGACTGCGCGAGGTTCATCGTCCAAGGCTGGGGGATTATCTCTGAGTTCTTCCCCTTCACCCTGGTCAAGTATTTATATGGGGTGAGCATACTGTAGTTCTTGCAGTCTCCTAGGTTGATGTTGATGAACTTCAATGTTGCAATCTTGTCTTGCTACACTCTAACTGCACGTATCCCCTTCGGGAGGTACGCAGTAACCATGGTGTAGTAAAAATCTCTTGGCACACTATCACGACTCATCGTGTTGGCCAGAGGCAGGATGTATTTGGGTAAGATGTTGGGGATTAGCTTCACATTTACTACGTCATCTCTGTGCTTGGTTCTCTTTTCTGATGCGACTCGGGATGGCCCGGATCCGTGAGCGGTTGACGGAGAGGCTTGCACTCCTCTCGTCGATGATGCTTGTACACCTACAAACATTACTCTCTCAGAAATTACTCTTTCAGTCATGAGGTCGATAAGTACCTCTTTCATAGACTCTTCAATTGTGCTACTTTCTTCGGACATACACTCTAGGGTTTGAATATCTCGAATTCGAAGAGTAGCTACTCAATGCAACGGAATGGATGGTGATAGCGTGATGATCATTATGTGAAATCAACTAATCTGCGAGCTCAGATAATCATGGTTGGAAAAAGTGTTATCGGTGCAAGGCTTGATGGAATAAATAGATCCTAGGCAACGAATCTATTCAACAGGTGAGAAGCCTTCATTACTTGAGTTTTGTCCATGATGGCATGGTCCCAATGGTTTGATGGCAAGCTCTCAGACCACAAATTCCGTTCTAACCATTCAGGGCATCATTCTAACGGTTATAATATTCCCAACAACTATATTGCTTCGCCATGGAGAAGTGCCATGTGGCACTGTTCTGTTGTCTTGGTGAAGTCCCAATTTTGCAAGTTTTCCTTCTGCGAAGTTCCCTCTAGAACCTTCTGTAACTTTTTGATCTTTTCTCTCTTCTTACTTAGTTTTCTATCCTTCTTTCCAGTGATATTTGTCTCAGTATTCCTCTTTCCATTTTGATCCTTATCTCCTCTTGGCATAGTAACTTCGTGCTATTGAGTAGGGTTCACGGGAAATACTTCTTCTTTGTCTGGGATAGGTGCTTTAGTCTTTGTTGAGTCTTATTGTGTTCTTCCATCTTTGATATCCATGTTTCTAAGTAGATTCGATCTGGTTTCTTGTTCTTCAATCAAGTGTGCGATCCTCCTAGTCATGGAATTTTTCAACTCTTTCTTCATATGTTCTAAAACTTCTTCTTCTTTCCTTCTCGTCTGATCCCTTTCAATCCAAGGTTTTCCTATTAATATAGAAAATGGGGTGCTGTTCTCAATAAATTTAACAACCTCAAATTATTCCTCTGTCAAAGTTCCTCGAGCACTCATGGATGTCTGGGTGAGTCTTCCACACAGGGTCATCAACTTTCCCTTAAATACTCCTATTCCTCCCAATGAAGGAATCATATCAGGCTTTCCTAAAGTCTCCCAAGTTCTTTCTGTCATAATATTCACCTGTGTTTCTTCATCCAGAACACAGTCAATGTTGAAGTCTGCTATTCTTGCTTCTATGTATTCTTTTTCTCTGAAGATCTTTGATAAGTTGATATGCTGGTGGTAATTCAGGGTTTCTTTCATTTGCAGTAATATAGTCTCTGATTCTCTCTGGGGTTTTTCCACAGTCTTAGTTTCTGGATCTGCCTTAGGGTTTTCTTGTCTCATATTCATTCTTTCAACCTTAGAAATCATTCTAGGGCAATCCAAAACTTCATGGTCCATATATTTACAACAAAGACAACTAGACCTTCTACCAGGGAATTCCTTAGCCAGATGTCCCGGTCTTCTTGAACTGTAACAAAGGGTTAATCCTCGTTTTCTTTTAAATGATCCCCAACCTTTCTTGTACTGCGCACTAGGATCATAGTAGCTAACTTGCAAAAAAGTCTTTCTAGGATCCTGCATCCGTTGGTTAGTCCAAACATTCTTTCTATGCATAGGTATATCATATCTTTCATTAGTCTTATGAGATCTACTCATATCAAATCTTCTTTCATCTAGTTCTGCCCTACTTTTCAATCTAGGAATTTTTTTATCAAACATACCTAGATCCATACTTTTGAAACAAAGATTTTCACTAACCCTACTTTCAACAGAGCACAAAGCTTCTAGATATTAAACTTTTCACTATTCTTACCTTTATCAAAGCACAAAGCTTCCAGATCTTACCACTTTTCTTCAGATCAAACTTCTTTTCTTAGCACATAGCTTTAAGTAGGATGTTGCACACTAGGGCAATAGATCTACACACAGAGATTTCACAGTTTCATATCAGATCTTCGCACAAAGCTCCTCTTTCCTTAGTTCCCAACAATCACAAGTGTGTGTTGGCACAAGGGCACACCTGGTGTTCAACGCTACAACAACACACCAAAAAAACCCTAACTACCAGCCCTTTCAGCAACACCTCCAAGGTAGATGAAGTCTCACCCGAGGTAGAGGCAGGAGTGGTTGCAGGACTCTAGTGTCCGCAACCTTACCTGGGACACAGATCTGTGATTACAACACCTTAACAAGGACTTAGAAGTTATAGTTCATTAATATTCAGTCTTAGTTTACATCATAGCTAAACCCTAATAAAAGATCAATGTAGTATCCATACAGATTCAATAGATCCAAGCACTAAGCATACTAACGTAGATTAAATCTAGAATTCATTCAAAATATTCAACACTAAGCTACCATATTAGATCCATTCATCATCTAACAATGCACTAAACATTTAACCATATAAACAAGATAGAAACTATAAAGAATTCACAACGCATAGACAAAGAATAACCAAAGCACATACCAATCACGACACATGATATACATGGTTCACCCCCACCCTGGGGCTACGTCCACCAACTCTTTGTCTTCTTTATTAGCTTCCTTCAATCTTCTTACATCCACAGAGCCTCAAGATAAACTCCATAGAGGACAAGAGATCTACACACTCTCCGCTAGATCCTCCTTCCTCAAGCAAGGTTACAACACAAAGCCTACATACAGTCTCTTTTTGTCACTTTCACTCAGACATGCAAGTCTCACATAGTATGCACAAGGTAACTACAGTTACCTCTTGCACTCAACAAATATCATTTATCACTTATCACACTGACCTCTTCTTACATCGCCTAGCTACTTATTTATACATTACAAAATAGGCCTAAGCATGGGTAAACCCATGGGCCAACATTCCCATACCTGTTACATAATCCCAAAACCCAAAAATCCATAAAAAGGGGTTGAGATCTCACGATCTCTGCTTCGTCTTATGCTTCACCTTCGATAGCCTATCGAAGTCCCAAAACTAGGTCAAACATGACCAATAATCCTCAAAACTTGGTCAAGGTCCAACACTCATGTTTGTTTTGGTGCTTAAATTTATGCTCGATTTTAATAACAAATTGATAAGCAACACCGAGGGATGAGATGTCTAGAAAATCCATTTCAGTTTGGATGTATCTGTGTAGAGCCCCATGGTATTTCAGAACCAAATGTCATTCAGACTCTTTGATACCCAACTTGGTGCGAAAGGTATGTAAGGTATTGGTGAACTCCGAAACTTCTTGGCCCCTCTCTTGCCACAATGTGATCCATCTCATATATTGGTCCTCATAGTTTCCAACAGGGTAATATTGTTCCTTTATCGCGTCCACAAAAATATCCCAAGTGGTATCGGCCCCATATATTCCAGACTCTTCTGTGGAAATTTCTCCCAGTAATTTTCCCATCAATGTTTGACATGGGGGAAAGCTTTAAGGAGTGTGAACGTGATCTTTTTCATGTCGGAAAAATGGTGAACAGAGAAATAACCTTCTAGCAGATTTAACAATTTGTCTAGGGAATCCACATCTATCTGACCTTCAAATACGAGAATATCAAAATTAACCTGTACTTTGAAAGGAGAGGTGCTTGCAAAATGGTTGTTTGATGAAGATGTGCCTGCTACTATAGGTAGGAATTGAAGGATGTGGGAAAAATTCTCCATCATTTCGTCCCTCTGTCCCGTGAGAGCTTGCTCAAGCAATAGATTGATAGAATCATTTGCTTCGTCATTTTTATTTTCTTCCACCATGGAGGGTTTCTTGGGTGTGCGAGAGTGATTCTTTTCAATAGAGATAATCTCGAGACCCAACTTGCTATACTCGAACCTCGTCGGGGACATGCATTGAAAAAAATGATCAAGGGTAGCCTGCTCTGATACCACTGATCCAGATTATTTTCGGCATGAAATGAGAGTGGAGATATAATAAATAAATGTACAAAGATATCTCGGATATATAATATTATAAAAAAAATGTATCAGAGATGCAACCATAAACATAGGTATATAGTAATACACAATTTTCTATTAATGAGCGAAAATGACAAAGACTGTAAAATACAGAGTGGAAGACTCACTAGAATGGTGGAAGCTTATCTCCGAGAAGAGATGTGACGGATACTCGCATCCGTGAGAAGATATTTTTACAATGACGCTCCAAAGGCCTTTTTATCATAAATAAAATACAAAATCCTAACCTTGGAAGATGAAAAGCCAACCGTTTTGTGGACCCCGTTTTGGGTAGTTTGGTGTATCGACTTCCTGGGGACGTAACTTTGGCATATGATCTCCGTTTGGGGTGCACGATAGCTCGTTGGAAAGGTATCATCAAGGAGATTCATTTTTGGGACTCAATCATAGACTTTTGCTATCATTGAGAATCTTGATCTCGAAAAACCTTCATTTAGGCCGTCAAAATGGCCCCGGAAGTTAAAAACAACTAAACATAGTAAATTGCCAAAATTTCCAGAAACCTATTTTGAACAACTTGGAAAAGGTGGGTGGCCACCGATATCCACTTGGATCATTAAAACAACTATCACTGATCACTCCACCAACCAAATAAAAAATTTCAATTTGGTTAGTGACTATGGAAGACACCATTATAGAAGTGGTCGTCTTCCATATATGCGTCGACCATATATACGTCGTCCGTATATGCGCATTTATGGAATCCGTCATCTATATATGCACATATACGGAAGAGCACGTATACATAAGACACCTTTCCTAAATGCGTCTTCTGTATATGCGCATATACTGGCTTCCATAAATGCGTCTTCTGTATATGTGTGCTTCCATATATGGGCATATACAAAAGTTGTCGTCTGTAAATGAACATTTATGGAAGATGGCCTCCATATATGCACACTTCCGTACATGCGCATATACACTAAACACGTCCATAAGTGTGAATTTATTGAAGCACACATATATGGAAGACACCATTATGGAAGTGGCCAGCTTTCGTATATGCATCGTTCATATGTGTGCATTTATCGAATATGTCATCCATATATGCACATATACGGTAGCATTCATATATGGAATCCAACTTCCCTAAATGTATCTTTCGTATATGCGTGCTTCCATATATGTTCATATACAAAAGTTATCGTTCGTAAATGCACATTTATGTATATGCACGTTTTCGTATATGCACATATACGCTAACCATGTCCATAAATGCGCATTTATGGAAGCACACATATACGAAAGACATGGTCAGGTAAGGCGAGCATTGACACAATGTCGATCTTTAAAGTGTCAAAGGTCTTCTGCTGGCTTCCTTTCCACTGAAAGACATGTCTCATCTAAAGAAATCCATTCTTATGTAAAGGATCAAGAGAATTGACAATATCAGACTTATCATGGCATCCCCCCTTTACAATCATGAGTACAAGATTCTTGTTAGTGTTTATAACTCTTTTGACTTGGCCTGAACTAACAAGTGTTGATTTTTCCTTTATGTTGTGAGCTTTAATGATGTATTCCACTCCATCTTTTGTAAGATGGTATTTTTTTTCCTTTCGAAATAAGATAGCCTTTCTATCATACAGATAGGGAATTCCTAATACAATACCGTAGACATCCAAAGGAACCACATCTAAATCCACTTCATCTATCATCTTAGAAGCAATAACAAACCTCAACCTACACTGCTTAGTGACATTTAACTTTTCTTTATCAGATACCAAACCAAGAGGGTAAGGTTTCTGGTGAGGTCTTGTGGTTAATTCCAATTTCTTAACAAGTTTCTCTGATATTAAATTGACTTGGGAACCCGGATCAAATAATATGTCTATCTTCGTATGTTTCGATACAACTCTTATGTGGAATAGTGCACTTCTCCTTTTATCATCATCATGTGATTCATTTAAAGAACACGAACATGCATAAAAGAAATCTTTACCTTGCATCCCAACTTTTGTGATCCTTTCTTCGTCACCTGAATCGGAACCAAGATCATGTTGCACTGTAGAAATGGGCTTTGGCTTACCCTTACCTCCAAACTGCTTTGGCCTTAACTCTGGTTGTAGTTTCCAACAATGTTTGATATCATGACCAATTTTCTCGCAATGGATGCAATAGGTTTTTCCTTCTTCCTTCTTTGTTGTAGTTGTCCTCTTGTCCTTCCCATTTCCTTTTCCGTTGAAATGGTTTTTAGAGTGCTTGAATAGATTTTCCTCTTCTCCATTCTTACCCCTTCTTTCAAGGTGAGTGGCTTGCACACAAACTTCGTCAAGACTAGTGGGGTTAAACAATAGTAAAGTATTGTGAATATAACTGTGAATTGCGCTAATACACTTCATTAATGTTTTATAGGAATCTAAAGGAATGTTTAGTGCAAGTTCTTTCTTCCTAAATTATTCGGTGAAACTTTGGACTGTTTGACCTTTACTTTGTCTTAAAGTTTTCCATTCCATCATTTCTTTATGTAAATACCCTAATGGATATAATTGCTTCCTTATCGTTGATTTAAATCTCGACCATGAGGAACTAAGCTTACCGCACTTACTTTTGTCCTGAAGTTTGGTCTCCCACCATACGAGAGCGGTGCCTTCCGACCGAAGAGAAGACAGTTTCACTTTAACCTCCTCTTCATCAATATGATGGACACGACAATACACTTCAATCTGTCGGATTCAATTATCTAGCTTTTCAGGATTAACATCTCCATTATGCATAGGTAAAACAACTTTTACATCAAGATTTAATAATGGTTTCTTAAAAGAGGCTTTATGGCTAGAATGATGAGAATGATGAGAATGCTCAGAGGAAGAAGAACTAGAAATCAAAGGTGAAGATGGAAGCTCAGGAGGATCTCCTGCACCCCCTTGGTTTACCGAAGCATCATCATCTGCATGTGCTTCCTTTTTCTTCCCTTTCTTCTTCATCCTCTTCTCGTAATCTCCATACATTCGCTTGACCATTTCTAACATGCGATAAAAGACCATGTGAAAGTTTTTCTCCTATTCATCATGCTTGTCCTCTTCTTCCATTTTCTTCCTTCTGGATATATGACCAACTTCGGGATTGAAAGTATTTAGAGTTCCTTCACCCATCTTATGCTTGGCGCTAGTAAGCATTCACACTCAACAATTCAAGTTAAAGATGACCGCTCTGATACCAACATGATCCGAGATCTTTTCATCATGACTTAAAAAGAATTGTATTAAATGAGCATAAATTAAAGTGCACCATTAAAGAAGGAAAAACTTAAAAATGAAGAGATATAAGCATCAGATCCGAACACAAAAATTTGATAACAGAGTTCGTCCCTGGTGGACTACGTCTCTGGGTCCTGCTCTCAATGGGTAGGCTCTTTCATTAACTCAACAAAAGAATTTGGCAAATACATGAATATACCTCATTCTGAAATCAAGCTGCAGAAATAATGCTCAGATCAGAAAACAAACATCATCACTGAATTCGTGGCGTCGAATTACCCAAAAATGACTGTCTCCACGCTTCGATATGACTTTGGCACTCCCAGGCCCAAGAGAAACTCTATCTCAATTTTTGTGCCTGCTCCAACTTGCAATAATGACAGTCTTTGTCTCAAAATCCGTGCCCACAGACGTACGGCCGTGCCTCCCCTCGGTGGCTGGAGAAAAAATTTCTTTAGTACAAAAATGGCGGACGAATGTTCCAATGGAACAGTTTAGGTAGATTGGTTATGGCACTAAAGTTAGGGCACTGAACATGGAAAGGTCTCGGGGTCA
>SNQJ01S0108978.1:0-29316 GCA_010110895.2 Picea sitchensis
TTTGTAGCATCATTCAACTTGTCTTCTATTATGAAACTAGACACCATCTTAACAAGAGGAGGTTAGAATTGAATAAAAAAGGTTCAATGATTAGAACAAGCTAGAAACCTTGAAATTTCAATTTTGACCAAAAGTCAACCTTTGACTTTGACTTTGACCAATAATTCAAACTTGGTGTTTTTGTTGTTTGAGGGCACCAGAGGGTGCGCTAGGCTAGGGTGCACTAGAATACCCAAAAATTAGGTCCAACGCTTCACTAAAAATGCCTAAGAATTTAGGTTAGGGTTTTTTGCAACTGCAAACTCATAAACCCTAGTTGCAGCTGCAATTGGTGCTACAATGAGCTTGACAAGGAACTGTCGATCTACCTTCCAGCGATTAGAATGTTTTGATGGTAGTGTGGGCCCATAACTTGTTAAAATATTCGATGTGCTCGTTTTACCATAGACAATATCAATATTGTCTCCCAACCATAGGCATGCAACCACCCCGAGCACTTTAACCTTTGATAGATAGAATGATTCTAGAAAGCCACACTAGAACCAACAGATAAACCCTAATTGCAGCAGTAGCACGAGATGGAACCATAAAACACTATCCAATTGTAGAAAAAACACAAGACAAGGAGAGCGCACCTCCTCCAAGGGTAGCACATAAGAGAGAGGGTCTCCACAACCATAAAACAAGAACAATACCCAACTTCAACAGTTGCAGTTTCACTTCTTAGGCTACCACCAAGAATACCACCAAGAGATATTAGAGGGTAGGGCACATATCTTAGGCTAGATAGCACTAGAGAGAGAGACCAAGAATTACCCCAGAAGATGCACCTTCCATTCTTGCAACTGCAACTCCAAACTTGTGTTATGCTTTACTGAGAGAGTGAGTGAAGTGTGTACAAATGAGCTCAAGCGCCTTCTATTTATCGTCCTTCTTTTCACCTATCTAGGCCGACTTCTCTTTTTGGAGGATAATCCTTTAATATTATTTATTCTAAGGAGTCGACTTGTCTTCTAGGGTTTTTACACATATGTTTAGGGTTTCTTTTGCTTCCAGAATATTATATTCTAGTCAAAGGTTACATCTGGAGGTTAATACCTCCTGCAAATACCATAATATCAACATTTGGTTGCGTCATTTTCGTTCCATTTTTCAATTAGCTTCTACTTCTTTTTTTGCTAGCATATTCCACACCTTTATGGTTTGGGAGGGAGGTTTTACCAGTCCAAGCCATTGTTTGTAGGGAATGAGTTATAAGAGAGTCGAGTACAAAAACCCAAATTGAGTCAAGTGTCGAAGGGATGGGAAGATTGTGTTGGTTTCAAGTTACGTCACAATGTATGGGTTGCATCACAAAGTAGAGATGGTGTTGAGGGCATAATAAGTAAGGTTATGTGACTGATGGGACAATTTATCCTAGTGTTCGTTCTTCAATTTAAATGTCAATTTGGTTGGTAAGAGTCGTTTATTAAGAAAACATTTGAATTGAGGTGACATGGGAAATGTCCAACAGGACCTACCTACCCATTGTTAATACTTTTTGGTTATAAATTTAATCTTATTCCAACTTTATGTTGTTAGTTGTAGAGCACGTGTTTACAAGTCCTGAGAATTACCTACGATATGCGTCATATGAGTGATAGACAAATAACACTACACATGACAAGTGATATCATTAGTGTACCAACAATGTTGTAGCAAGCCAGTACAAGAAATGGGGAAGGTAACTATTTGAAGTGAGCCTTGATGAAAGGAGGTGATCCTAGATGAAGTCGTGAATTATTGAGTCATGCGGATTAGGGCCATGGAGGGTAAAGTTGAGACCGCCAAATTAGTGGACCATGATGTATGAATGGAGATATATTCCTAGAGCTACATCAAGAGTGAAATAAGAGGACCACCCGTCTTCATAGTTGTGATATACGAATTGAGTTGAAGGCATGGTTCTAGGGCTTACAGGCCTCCATCATTAGGAAAGCCCCTAATTTTGGAAAAACCAAAGAGAAAGACAAATGCATAAAGTTCTTACTTAATCA
This sequence comes from Picea sitchensis, assembly GCA_010110895.2. NCBI lineage: Eukaryota > Viridiplantae > Streptophyta > Pinopsida > Pinales > Pinaceae > Picea > Picea sitchensis. Next base: position 2,037 of record SNQJ01S0108978.1, read on the forward strand.
TGTGCACCAAACCAATGAAAACTGTGTATAGATAGGACCTACTCGATCAATGTTGAAACCATATGGGATCTAACAAGCTTATCACACTCTAATCTAGACATCACCTTGGTTTTTTGGGACAATAAGTCAAGGATGCTAAGTTGTACACCAAATATGGCACAACCCCCAATAGAAACAACAAAGAGATTAAAAACATCAATAGTGACATAGTTAAGATAATTTACTAAATTCTAATGTGTTGGATAGTGAGGAAATATTAAACTGGGGACTACACACTGGATTCCCTTTTCATTGTCAAAGCTTGCATGTAAGGCATCTAACTCAATGCCTCTTGAACAAATTTATGGATGTTGTGAGGGATTCCCAATGTATGGGCCACTCATTTATGTATGGCCATATATTGTTGGCCTCAACCTTGTTGCATTGGAGGGCTCTGAAAGGTCGCAAAACAGGTCACAAGACACTTGCCCTTGAAAATCAAAGATTTGGCTCTACAACTTTTTCCCCTTAGTGAGTGAGGAAGGATGCATACAATATTGCCTTTAACGATAAATGTTTCATATACTGGTATAATTGTATGTTTGTGGCCATTAAGAATGTTGTCAGGATTCCAAAGTATCTCATTGATTGTTATGAACCCATCTTAAAGTTTAGCATGTACAAATATAATACCTACATTAGATTGGAGATGGCGACTGGCAATAGGATTAAGGTTTCCCCTCTTCTTTTATTTCTCATTGATGATTCCATAACAAGGGAGAAAACCATGTGGTATTATTTTCTTATTTCTTAAGGTGGATAACTGACCAGATGAACTCAAAACTTTGAAGGAGGTCGTATTCGAGGTGGTAACTCTAGGAGCAAGAGCATCAAGTAAGCGAAAGAAAGTGGCCATCCATGACAACACTAATGCAACTTCATATAATAGACTAGGAGACAAGGGTACCTCCACCACTGTCATGATTAATCAAGCACATGCCCTCGTCCTAGCTCCACTACCACAACTGATACAAGGCCCTATTCTAGACGATGTCCTTTATACTAGTGGAGATGTCAAGGCCGATTTAAGGTACATTTTTTCTTTTCTAAATAACACATGCATGAATTTCAAGAAGCCTCACACCTATGAGTCTTTGAGTGTGAAGCCACCCAACCTGCCAAAAAGGAAGTGTGATCATAGAATCGCAATAGTCACACCTTTGAATTATTCAACCATAAATACTTGCATCTAATGTAGTAGAATTACATAATTCTTCAGTGATTGAAAACACCACTTCTAGAGATTACCATTCTTCCTACTATCTAGAAAGTAATTGCGTTTATAGGGGAGGATCCCACTATCCCCAAATAGATTGTTGACTTGATAATTATGAGCCATCCATTCGACGTTGTGGTACTTCGATAGAAGTAAAAGTGTATGAGGATGCAACAGTTAATCCTTCCTCTAGCGAAAGAGTTGGTGCTACTGAAGAAACTCTTCCCACCCTAGGTGGTAACTCCACGAACCAAGCCTTGGACAATGATGATCAAGGTGATGGTGAGGACCTAGAAAAAGTTAAGGATACAAGCAAGGAACCCTTGGTTTCCTCCTATAAAAATGATGACGAGAAAATGCAAGATGTTGCTCAAGGTTAGTTTACACCAACAAAGATAGAGCCAATGGTTGCGCTAAGACAACTCCAGGGATATGTGGGCATTACATAAGTTAATCTTGTTCTTCCACCTTGCTCACCCTGAAAAGTTCACACAGTTGAGGCCAAGGTTTCCTTGGACCATGAGCATGCTCTTGAGATCAATAATTACTTCGCTTAAAATGTTGAGTACGACTAGGAAATGTTGTGAGTCGATCGATAAAACTTGGATATTATGTAGTTCTTCACTGTAGACACCCAAGACATAATCCAAAATTCCACCTTGCAGGTGGCTTCAAACAATGTTGAAGTTCAAAGTCACATTGAGCCATTTTCTCATAATGTTCACCCTCTCACATGGACGAACCCCTCAACACCTCTACATTTGCAAGTGTAAGCCCCAACATATGTTCATTAAGTCCCAATAGACAACTTAATGCATACTTATAGGATCACAAGTGAGGAGGTTGCGCACAATTTTTTACATTCAAAGAATGATAACTTCAAGTTGCATCAACAGGTTCAATAACTTTGGATTTAATTGGATGACACCCTATTGGAACACAACATGCTTCATTGTAATAACTATGCTCTCCTGGATGAGATTGAATAAGTGCATAGTCGATTTGAGTAGATGTGTCCATTGGTCCAAGTTGATGACATGCAACTGGAAGACATTATTGGTAATGAATGCCCTACCACAACCAAGAAGTCTCGTACTTCTCTTTACACATTAAAGAGCAAAATACATATTTACAATCACAATTAAATGTTGATAGGGCTATGGGGACTCCAATACTAAAGAACTAGTGGAGAATATTAACCCTCTAATCGATGAGAGTGACCAATCCAAGATGTAACTCCATGTTGCGACAAAACAAACAATGGTAATTCACTTAGTAGTGCAAAAATGGCTAGTATAAATATGTAGGAGTATCTTGTGATCGAATTATAGGCTCACCTATAGTGATTATAGCATCACGTCAATTTGATGATTGATCATAGGCAACAAACACACAAAATTGCATACATTTATAAGGTAGATGAACAAATGGATTTGTTGTACCAAGATTACTGCGAGGCACAAGTGTAACTCTGCTTGTTCCAACCTATTTCAATGGAAAGGTACTGGGTGTACCAGGTGCTATAGAAGTTGAATATTGTTACTAACCTTGATTGGATTGCAATGAAGGATACATGATCAACTAGACCCGATCATGAATACATTCATGCTTTCTTGGTTGGGGCGAACATTCATTTGTACAAATGGTTGATAGAATTGTAAGCTTTTGAGAAATTTTAGGTACATGCATCGAAGGTTGTCCCCTAAGTTTGAAGGGTAGAAACAAGATAAAACTGGATTGGTGAAGTGTTTTTGTATGCCAAAAAGAAATGGTCGATGGTGGATGGTTGGGTCGACTAGTTTAGCGATGTATTGCAAATTAGTTGCCAAAGGAAGGGACCGATGGTCGATGGTCGGGTTGGCAGTTTTGGTAGGGTGTTGTAAGCGCCCCAAGGAAAACGTCAATCTCCGATAGAGTTAAAATCAATGACTGAGATTTGTCTCGATTTCGAGATCAACGACTCAGATTAAAAGGTTGTTATAACAGTAAAACTATTAAGTTTTCTATGTAATTTTTCAAAATTTTGAAGGTCTTGAACTTGCGGGGCGATTTTGAGATCCTAAACGACGTTTTTAAGAAGTCAAATTTTAGAAGAAGAGGGTGTATCATTTTGAAATCATGTGTTTGCAACTTAAATAAAATAACTCGGAGAGCGCTATCCAACGAGCTGCTCCATGCGTAAAACAGAGCTCGTATGAGAAAGTTACAACTGAAACAATTAAGGTAAACTTTTGGCACCAATTTACTTCCAGAGGGCATAACTCCTTGCTTAGAAGTTCGTTTGGGGCACACGAGTAGTCTATGGAAATATTATGAGCCATTAAAGACATACATGTAGCCAGATTTGGAATCTGGGTATGTAAAAATGCGTAGGAAGAGAAAGAAGACACATGTACCATACATGGATAAAATGGGAAAATAGTCTAAACTTCTATGGACCATAACTTTCATCTCGAAGCTCAGATTTGAGCAAACAAATAGTTGTTGGAAATTTCTTGAGGAGGAGAAGACATCCATCTACCTAGAATTTTGAATTGGGTGCTAAAATTTTATCAAAAAATAATAAAGTAAATTCTACAGTAGTAAGTGAATGGAAATTACAACATGTGAATGTTGTAACTTTTCTCTCAGAACTCATAATGAGGCGCGAGTACAACCATTGGAGAGTTGTTTCAGAGAAGAATGTGTCTAAGGAATCAATTTTGAATTGGTTCATTGTGTTCTTCATAAATTGATATGAAGAATAACCTATATTATAATTAATGAAATGTTTTATAGTATGCATGTGCTAACAATAATTATTACATGCACATTTCTTGTAGGATTAGAGGTACAAGAAAAAGACTTTGGTTCTTATATGAGGAGTGGAGTTATGGAAAATGCCCAAGGATATTAGAGCCATGAGAAGGAGCTCTGAGGTCTTCGTGTTAGCACGGGAAATGCTAAGACAAAGTCTAATGAAAGGAGAGACATGCAGGAGCTTGTAACTATGAGAAGCATGCATAGGGAAGTGCAGAGCTATAGGGCAGATAAAGAAAAGATTATGAAGGCTCGGGAAGAGATACTTCAAAGTTTGAATATGTTGCATAGACAAGTTAATAAAGAATCTAGCACAAATCAAGCAACTGGTGCTAAACAAGTGACCACATCCAAATCCCAAAGCAGAAGGGATGATCATGGGAAGATAGACAATCAATAAGCATTATCAGGCGCCATCATTCTCCAAGGCAATCCACTAGCATAACTCATGCAAGTTCAAGTACAGGGAGTAGCCCAAGTGTGTCTCTTGTCATGAGATAGAGAAGAAGGCTAGAGGCAGACATCTTGCAAGGTGAACTCGGGAAAATAAAATGACCAACTTTCAATGGTGAGAACGAGAAAGGAGAAGAGGTTGAGGCTTTCCTGTTGGAAATGAATAAATATTTCCAACTCCATGATTATCCCTCAAGGGTAGAATATAGAATTTCAACCTACCACTTGCAAGGAAAGGAAACCATGTGGTGGGATCAACTTAAGCAATCCAAGCACCTTGATGAGAAGAAGATCTCATGGAGGCAGTTCAAAGGATATTTCCAAGAGAAATATTTGTCCAAGCATTACTGTGAAAGGAAGATGAAAGAGTTCTTTGAACTCAAGTTGGGAAGCATGACAATGGATGAATATGGGAAGAGATTCTTTGAGTTGTTGAAATATGTGGACTTCATAAAGGATGAAAAATTCAAAATCCAAAGGTTTATGAGTGGGTTACCCTTCTTCTACAGTGACAAGATATAATATGATAACCCCGAGACTTTGGAAGAAGTAATAAGGAGAGAAAAGCATCTTTATAAGCATAACAAAGGAAGACCAATTTTCCAAAAGGCTTGGAATGACAAGAAGAAGGGTAAAAAAGATAAAAGGTAGAAAGGTTTTAAAACACCATTTTTTAAGAACAACTCCCAAGAAAATCAACAAGTTCAGTCAACCCAAAATGAGCACAAGACTGCAAATTTATTTGGAAAAATGCCAAGGCATCAACCTGTACAATGTTGGGGATGTGAGGGAAATCACTTATATAGGGATTTCCCTCACAAAAGAGAAATATTGAGGATTGTCCACAACATTCCGGAGGCTAAAACAGTTGAATACATGGGAGGAAAGATGCCAAAGATTTATGCAGCCTTGGACAACAAGCAAGAAGAATGTCAATCCCCAATGATTGAAGTGGAAGGTAAGATTGATAAGAAGCCCATAACAATTTTAATTGAATCTGGAGCTAGCCATAGTTACATAAACTCTAACATTGTTGAATGATTTCACTTGCAAAGGAGTAAGCATAAGAAATCTTGGTTAGTTCAATTAACCACAAGGGCTAAGAGGAAAATCAATGAGTTAGTTAAAGATTGTCTGATAGACATGAATGGACTCAACACAAAGGTAGATGTGACCATCATACCATTGGGTTCATATGATTGTCTAATTAACATGGATTGGTTGGAAAAACACCATGTTGTCTTAGACTATTACAGCAAGACAATCACATGTCTCGATGAAGAAGGGAAGTAAGGCAAGGTTCAAGACATTCCAAGAGTTGTAGTTGTCAGAGAAATTTCAACTATGCAATTGAAAAAGAGTTTCAAGAAGGGATGTCAGATTTTTATAGCCCATATGGATGAGGCAACCATAGATAAAGTGGCAAGCATTGAAGAACATCTGGTCTTGAGGGATTTTGAGGATGTTTTTGGAGAAATCCTAGCACTGCCACCAAAGAGAGACATCAATTTTTCTATTGATTTGGTGCTAGGAGCTTCCCTAGTGTCCAAGACACCATACAAAATGGGCACACCAGAGTTGAAAGAGTTGCAGATATATCTTGAAGAGTTGTTAAAGAAGGGGTATATACGTCCAAGTGTGTCACCTTGGGGTGCCCAGTTCTTTTTGTGAAGAAGAAAGATGGAACCTTAAGGCTATGTAATGATTTCAGATAGTTAAATAAGGTCACCATAAAGAACAAATATCATTTGCGAAGGATTGATGATTTATTTGATCAACTGAAAGGTGCAAGAATCTTTTCCAAGATTGAATTGAGATTGGGCTATCATCGAGTGAGGATAAAGGAAGAGGACATCAACAAGACAACATTCAAGACAATATATAGGCATTATGGATTTGTGGTAGTGCCATTTGGGCTATCAAATGCCCCAACTTTTTTTATGTTACTGATGAATGGAGTGTTCAGGGAACACCTCGAAAAGTTCATAACTATATTCCTAGATGATATACTCATTTACTCAAAGAAAAAGGTGGAACATGAGCAACATTTAAGAATGGTGCAACAAGTTTTAAGAGAGCATAAATTGTATGCTAAGATAACTAAGAGCATCTTTTATCAAAAGAAGATTCGTTACTTGGGGCATATAATTTTTGCATAAGGGATAGCAATTGATCTCGAGAAGATAAAGGCCATTAGAGGATGGCCAGAGCCAAGAAATATGACAAAGGTAAGATCATTCATGGGTCTTGTTGGTTATTACCAAAGATTCATAAAAGGATTTTCAAAGATTGCAAGCTCAATCATTTCCTTGCAAAAGAAGGTAGTGAAATTTGAATGGACTTCCAAGTGTGAACAGAGTTTTCAACTTCTAAAAGACATATTGACCGGTGCACCAATATTGAAGATTGCAGATCCAGATGAAGATTTCTTGGTGTGCACTGATGCATGTGAGGAAGGACTTGGTGGAGTCCTCACGCAAAAGGATCATGTGGTATGCTAAGAGTCCCAAAAATTAAAAGAGCATGAGAGAAATTATGCTACTCATTATCTAGAATTAGTAGCCATTATTCATGCATTAAAAATGTGGAGACATTACCCCATGGGGATGAAATTTGAGCTACGAACATACCATTGTGGTATGAAACATTTGTTTGGAGAGGCAACATTAAATGCCAAACAAACTGGATGGCTGGAATTTATGAGTGAATATGAATTTGAAATTAAACACATCAAAGACAAGGTAAATCAGGTGGTTGATGCACTCAATAGGAGAGCATATGACATGTGTATTGTAGCCATTATCATGTACATAACTGATACGAAGGATAAAATTATTGTAGCAACAAATTCAGATCAACAATATTTAAAAATAAAAGAAACATTACAACAAGGTAATTTACAACAAAAAATTAAATATTATGAGCCACAAGAGGATGGAATACTCAGGTATAGAGAAAAAATATATGTGCTAAATTCCAGTCAGCTAAAAAATACAGTGCTGAGGGAAATGCACAATGTGTTGTATGTTGGGAACCCTAGATATCGGAAGTCAATTGCAGGTGTGAGAAGCCAATATTTTCGGCCTCGAATGAAGAAAGAAGTGGCTAATTACATTGCCAGATGTCTAGAGTGCTAGAAGGTGAAGACTGAACATAGACATCCAACATGGTCGTTACAACCATTGCCCATTCCAGAATGGAAGTGGGAAGTAGTCACATTGGATTTTATTACTAAGTTGCCCATAATAGTGAAGCAACATGATTCCATCATGGTGGTGGTGGATAAATTAACTAAGGCAACACATTTTATTCCAGTGAATACAACACACAAGGCAACAAATATTGCATAAATATAGGTGAAAGAAGTTGCTAGGTGACGTAGGCGCCCCTCCACGACCCGCAGGTCGGAAGGTCCATGTCAACAGGATCTTTTCCCTTACACTGGCCCGAAGAGCTTTCGACAATGGCTCTTCTATTTCCCTTTCGGGAAATCTGCACCCACAACTAACTTCAAGAAATTTCCCCCTTGTACTTCGGGAGATTGGACTTCGAACTTATGTGGATCCGGTGGTCAAGCGCCTTCTCTCCCTCTCTATTTCCGAAACCCCGAAAATAGTCAACATTGAACCTTCCTCTTTCTCTTTCGGACTTCTCCTTATCGCGATTTCGGTGATTGCGGTGTCAAGCGACGTGTTCCCACGATTCCTGAAACCTGATTTGTCGAAACTTCGGTGTGCTCGCAAGGTTGACCTTTCAACGCCCCTTTACTCTGTCGGGACTTCGAATTTCGTGATATCGCGAATCTTGATGAAAGGATTTCAGAACATCACTCCCCAAAACCCCGAAATGGTCAACAGAGTTGACTTCCGTGTCGATAGGCGCCACCTGCCCACTCTGTTGGCTCCTATGGTCCCACACAACACTTTTGTCTCTTCGGGAGATCGCGTTTCGTGATATCGCGATTCCCGTTGCAAAGTTTACAGGACTTCCACCCACGAAATCCTGAAATAGGAATCCGCTTGCAAATCCAACGGTCCTTGTGGCTTGGATCTACGGTCCTACCCCTCCTGAGCTTAGAACCTTTCGAAGCACTCGTGGTAGCTTCCCTACTCCTCCGTGGGATGTGACGACTCATGGGACTTCGCGGATTCTCCACAGAGAATTCCGACCGTCTGTTCTTCCTCTGAGAATCTGTCCTCCTGTAGTCCCTCGTTACTACGCTTTCCTTCAATCTTTTAAGGAACTTGGACGCTCTCCTTCCTTCGACCCGTTCGAAGGTCCCAACCCTTATGATCTTTCCACGATGTCAGGTCCTTCTGAAAATTCCTGCTAGCACTCCTTGTGGCAACCTTAAAAAACTTTCAAGTGTTTGAACTTCCTTCGATTCTGCGCACACCTGCAACAACAGTCTCTCAATACTTCGCTCAGATCCATGACCCTAAGGCTTCACTTGGCCTGTGCACTCCTTGCACGGCTCCTATGCCCAACTGCACTTCTCTGGAAATGAGAACAAATGCTATCTCTCCTGAGCTTTCAGAGACAAACCTCTGGACACCTTGTCGATGCACTCCTTGCAGACAATTCAACTGCACTCCTTGCAAGAACTCTTGCTCAGAGAGAGAAACAATTGAAACTCATTCCTTTTCCCTCAGTTTTCAAATATTCAACAAGAAATTATTCATACATAGCATAAAAGCAAATGTACAACAGGAAGAGTAAAATAACCATGAGCATAACATTTAACATACATACACAGAGAATATATGAACACCGTGAGTCTGAATCACAACTTTCTTGTATTAATTCAGAACTTCTGTACATGGAGTCTGCTACACAGCTCTCTTCTTCTCTTATATGCTCTTCACTACTCTTCATAATCATCATGCTAATGTTACAATACACAATGAGGGTGTCTATATCCCGTTTCCCTCTTGCACTCTAAAACCGTCTAATCTAGAATTGAATTCTATCTACTTGCATTAACTACCATAAATGTTTTCTACCTACTAAGGACGAAAGAGAATCGCTTCAAGGTCCGGTTACATTATGCAAGTGCGCTCCTTCTTAATTATCTCATTAAGATCGCACAATAACTTCAAGGTAATTCAAAATTTGTGTTGGGCGCTTGTCCAGCTGTCTTTGGACTCCGCGCTGGCTCGCTTGAGATGCTCCTGCATCATACTCCCTCGCTTGAAAATTTTCATGGGCTCCTATCCATGAGCTTGCGCACGGTCTGTCCATGCTTCTAGATCTCCGTTTCGTTCTCCCAGCTGGCATCTTCAACTGGATGGCCCTTCCACTTGACCAAATATTCAAAATATTCTTTCCGCCTGGTTTTCTTGCTCACTCTTTTATCCGGTATGCACTCCATCTGCGGCTTATCTGCAACTAGCATCTGCTTTGTCCACTGGATCACTGGCTGCTCATTTCCTTTCCTTGCTTCCTCAACTTTATATGGGTACAAATCTGAGATATTGAATATCGGAGAAATTCCGATCCCATCGGGTAATTCAAGCTCGTAAGCATTCGCCACAAATTTCTTCAAGACCCTACATGGTCCGATTTTCTTCATCGTCAGTTTATTATATGTTCCTCTTGGGAACCTTTCTCTTCTCAAATGTACCATGATCAAATCACCAACCTCAAATTGAAGTTGTCTCCTGTGCTGATTTTCTCTGCACCTATATTCCTGGCTCGAACTCTGCAAACTTTCCTTCACCTGGCTGTGAAGTTCCTTCATCGCCTCTGCGAAATCTTCTGCACTAGCGCTCCTAGTTGCATTCTGTTCTGAATCTCTCAGTTCAGAAATTCCTCTCGGCTGCATGCCATAGACAATCTGAAACGAACTTTGCCCTGTGCTTCTGTTAACCGAGTCGTTATAAGCAAATTCTGCCTGTGGTAATATATTGTCCCATTGGCTGTGGTGTTCCATCACCAAGCTTCTCATCAAGTCTCCCAGACTTCTGTTTACCACTTCTGTTTGTCCATCCATCTGAGGATGATAAGCCGAACTAAATGACAAGTTAGTTCCCAACTTCTCCCATAAGGTCCTCCAAAAGTGCCCTACGAACTTAGTGTCTCGATCTGAAACTATACTCCTTGGCAAGCCATGAAGTCGAATGACTTCTTTGAAAAACAGATTCGCAATGTGAGTTGCGTCGTTGGTCTTCTGACATGGAATGAACTGTGCCATCTTGGAAAATCTATCCACCACCACAAAGATTGAGTCAAAACCTCTTTGTGTTCTTGGCAACCCCAATATGAAATCCATGTTGATTGCATCCCACAGCCTCTCCGATATGGGCAATGGTTGATAAAACCCTGCATTTTGTTTCCTTCCCTTCAAATGCTGGCAAATTCTACATCTGTCCACGAATATCTTGACGTCTGATCGCATTCCTGGCCAAAAATATGACTCATTCAACTTTGCGAACGTCTTGTCGTGACCAAAGTGTCCTACGAATCCTCCACTATGTTTCTCCTTCAATAGATTCTCCCTCATGGAGCATTTCAGAATACATAGTTGATTACCTTTGAACAACAATCCTTCCCGGATCATGTATTCTATCCATTGGATTCTATCCATGAGAATTGGATTCTCAGCTGCTTCGTATGCCTCCTTAAAATCTGGATCATTTCCGTACATCTCCCTGAGATCATCAAAACCCAACGTTTTGACTTTGAACTCCTGCAATAGAAAACACTTCCTGCTCAAAGCATCAACAACTTTGTTAGCAGTACCAGAAATATGTTTAATCACAAAAGTGAAATTCTGCATATACTCAACCCATTTGACATGTCTCTCATTCAACTTTTCCTGTTGAGTCACAAACTGCAATGCATGACTGTCACTGTACAAGACAAACTCTTTCGGGATCAAGTAATGCCTCCATTTCTTCAACGCCTGAATGATAGCATAAAACTCCTTGTCATAAGTGGAGTATTTCACTTTCGCTTCATTCAGCTTCTTGCTGAAGTACGCTATCGGCCTGTCTTCTTGACTCAAGACTGCCCCTATTGCAAATCCACTTGCATCGCATTTCACTTGAAATGTCTTTCGGAAATCCGGCAAAGCCAAAATTGGTTGTTCCGTAATCTTCCTCTTCAACAGATTAAAAATCTTCTCATCCTCTTCTGTCCAATGAAAAGACTTATGTCTTTTCTTCACGGTGTCCATCATCGGTGCACTAATTCCACTGAAATTCCTAATGAATTTTCGGTAGAAACTAGCCAATCCGTGAAAACTTCTCACCTCAAAGATATTCTTCGGTGATGGCCAATTCTTGATTACCTCTACCTTTTCTGGATCCATCCTCAACTCATCTGCAGAAATAACAAATCCCAAGTAAATGAGCTCTGTCTTCATGAATGAGGATTTCTTCATGTTTATCAACAACTTCTCCTACTGTAACCTCTGCATCACCGTAGCCAAATGTTTCAGATGCTCTGCCACTGTTTTACTGAAAATCAGTATGTCATCTAAATACACAATGACAAATTTTCCGATGAACTCCCTCAGGACTTCGTTCATCAACCTCATGAAGGTACTCGATGCGTTTGTTAAGCCAAACGGCATAACAAGCCATTCATACAACCCTTCGTTGGTTTTGAATGCTGTCTTCCACTCATCACCTTCTCTCGTGCGGATTTGATGATAACCGCTTTTCAAATTAATCTTTGAAAAGAATTTTGCTCCACCCAAGCAATCCATCAGATCATCCATTCTTGGCAATGGAAACCGGTACCTGATGGTTATCTTGTTAATCGCCCTCGAGTCAGTACACATCCTCCAGCCTCCGTCTTTCTTCCGACTGAGTACTGTTGGAACAACACATGGACTCAAGCTTTCCCTGACCAAACCTTTGTCCAACAAATCCTGGACTTGTCTTTTGACCTCTTCATTCTCTTGCGGCATCAATCTGAACTCGACTTTATTTGGCAAACTGGCTCCTGGTATGAGATCAATATGATGACTCACACTTCTGATCGATGGCAACGAACGAGGTAGTTCGTCCACTACTATGTCAGCGAACTCTTCCAGTAGTTCCTGAACTTCTTCTGGTAAATCATCCACCCTTGTGCTGGTCAAAACAATCTTCGGTTTCCTGACCATAATAAATTGCGGTTCCTCCTTCTTCTTAACCTCTGTAACAAGTTCCTTCCCACTCATGAGAAGTACGGTGTTACTTACTTCCGGTTTCACCTCCTTATCCTTAATTAGAAGCAACATGTGAGTCCTCCCATTCTTCTCCAGAGTGTATGTGTTCATTCTCCCATCATGAATCACATTCTTGTCATATTGCCATGGTCTACCCAGTCATAGATGACAAACATCCATAGGAATGACATCACAGAGTATCTTATCATTATATCATCCTATCTTAAACTCAACTAAGCACTGTTTAGTGACAGTTACCTTATGTCCCTTTTGTAGCCACGAAACTCTGCATGGGCTTGGATGATCAATCGTCTCCAGCTCCAGCTTTTCTACCATCTCTATAGAAACGAGATTATTTGTGCTACCACTGTCCACAATAACCTTGCATACCCTGTCCTTGGTCTTGCAAGCAGTCCTAAAAAGTCTGGTTCTTTGGACTAAACTCTCCACCTCCTTTTCTGGTGTCAAAAGAACTTTTTGCATCATCAACGATCTTCCGCCTTCAACATCTTCTGCCTCAACATCTCGCCTCCATGCTTCGGCGATGTGAGTCTCTCCACTTTCTTTCTTTTTATCTGGACACTCGTAATACTTGTGCCCATTCTTTCCGCATGTGAAGCATGTTATTACTCCACCTCTTCCTCTTCCTCTGCCTCTAGTACGAGGAAAAATATTATTATCAACATACTCTCCTCTCTATTCAGTATGTTGCCCTCTCTGTTCAGCATATTGCCCTCGCTGTGAGGTTCCACCTCTCTCAGTTCGAGTCCAAGGTTTCTTCCAGTCCTCCTTAGGCTTCTGATATTTATCCTGGGCAACTAATTTGCCTCTGGGCTGACTTCTGACTCCGCCTCTTTCACCCTGTTTCTGGTTCAGCTTCTCTTCAGCTTTTAGAGCCATCTGATAAGCATCTTCCACCGTTCAGATGGTTACCATGCTCATCTCATCCTGAATGTCATATCTCAGACCATTCATGTATCTGGCAACCTTCTCATCATTGCTTTCCCGATGACCTGCCCTAATGCTCAACTTATAGAATTCTTCAATGTATTCTTTCACTATCATCAGTTTCTGTCTCAGGTTTTGCATTCTCCTGAACAGAGTGATCTGATAATCTCTGGGGATGAATTTTGCCTTCATCTTTGCGATCATTCTATCCCAGCTCTTGATCTTCTGCTTGCCCTTGCAGCGTCTGTCAGCTTGTAGTTCATCCCACCACAATGTTGCATGTCCTTTCAATCTAGTGACAACATGCTTGACCTTCTTGTCCTCTTCGACATCCTCATAGTCAAAGTATGTGTCCAGAGCTCTAATCCAGTCTAGAAGCTCCTCTGCATCCAGATTTCCCTCATAAACTGGAATGTCCATTTTCGCTCTTGCACCCATTCTTGCAATTGCTCTAATCAAACGTTCGTTTGCTGCATCTTCAGTTGCGACTTCTTCTTCTTGTTCAGCCTCAATTTCACTATCAGAATCACTTAGATCCCTAGCACTGATTGTGCGTCTTTGCGCTGTCTCCATGTCCTCAAGTCTGGCGCGTAGATCACGCATTTCTTTCTCCATAGTTGGATCAGTCATCTGCCTACCTCTTCTTCTCGGCATTTCCCTCTCCTCTGGTGGATCGGGTGTTTGTTTGTCCCTTCTTCTAGGCGGCATGGATGAATTCTCCCTTTCTCTGCTACAGAAAGCAAAGAACCTTTCTGCGCTCTGATACCAAACCTGACGCAGCCGCCCCTCCACGACCCGCAGGTCGAAAGGTCCATAACAACAAGATATTTTCCCTTACACTGGCCCGAAGAGCTTTCAGCAATGGCTCTTCTATTTCCCTTTCGGGAAATCTGCACCCACAACTAACTTCAAGAAATTTCCCCCTTGTACTTCGGGAGATCGGACTTCGCACTTATGCAGATCCGGTGGTCAAGCGCCTTCTCTCCCTCTCTATTTCTGAAACCCCGAAAATAGTCAACGCTGACCCTTCGTCTTTCTCTTTCGGACTTCTCCTTATCGCGATTTCGGCGATCACAGTGTCAAGGGACTTGTTCCCATGATTCCCGAAACCCAATTTGCCGAAACTTCGGTGTGCTCACAAGGTTGACCTTTCAACGCCCCTTTACTCCGTTGGGACTTCGGATTTCACGATATCGCGAATCCTGATGCAAGGATTTCAAAACTTCAGTCCCCGAAACCCCAAAATGGTCAACGGAGTTGACTTCCGTGTCAATAGGCGCCACCTGTCCACTCTGCTGGCTCCTATGGTCCCACACAACCCTTTTGTCTCTTCGGGAGATCGCGTTTCGTGATATCGCGATTCCCGTTGCAATGTTTACGGGACTTCCACCCACGAAATCCTGAAATAGGAATCTGCTTGCAAATCCAATGGTCCTTGTGGCTTGGATCTATGCTCCTACCCCTCCTGGTCTTAGAACCTTTCGAAGCACTCGTGGTAGCTTCCCTACTCCTCCGTGAGATCTGACGACTCACGGGACTTCACGGATTCTCCACAGAGAATTCCGACTGTTCATTCTTCCTCTGAGAATCTGTCCTCCTGCGGTCCCTCATTACTACGCTTTCCTTCAATCTTTTAAGGAACTTGGACACTCTCCTTCCTTCGACCCCTTCGAAGGTCCCAACCCTTCTGATCTTTCGACGACTTCGGGCCCTTCAGAAAATTCCTGCTCGCACTCCTTGCATCAACCTTCAAACACTTTCAAGTGTTTGAACTTCCTTCGATTCTGCGCACACCTGCAACAACAGTCTCTCAATACTTCGCTCAGATCCACGACCCTGAGGCTTCACTCGGCCTGCGCACTCCTTGCACGACTCCTGTGCCCAACTAGACTTCTGTGGAAATCAGAACAAACACTATCTCTCCTTAGATTTCAGAGACAAACCTCTGGACACCTTGTCGACGCACTCCTTGCGGACAATTCAACTGCACTCCTTGCAGGAACTCTTGTTCAGATAGAGAAACAATTGAAACTCATTATTTTTCCCTCAGTTTTCAAATATTCAACAAGAAATCATTCATACATAGCATAAAAGCAAATGTACAGCAGGAAGAGTAAAATAACCATGAGCATAACATTTAACATACATACACAGAGAATATATGAACACCGTGAGTCTGAATCACAACTTTCTTGTATTAATTCAGAACTTTTGTACATGGAGTCTGCTACACAACTCTCTGCTTCTCTTCTATGCTCTTCTATGCTCTTCACTACTCTTCATAATCGTCATGTTAATGTTACAATACACAATGAGGGTGTCTATATCCCGTTTCCCTCTTGCGCTCTAAAACCGTCTAATCTAGAATTGAATTCTATCTACTTGCATTAACTACCATAAATGCTTTCTACCTACTAAGGACGAGAGCAAATCGCTTCAAGGTCCGGTTACATTATACAAGTGCGCTCCTTCTTAATTATCTCATTAAGATCGCGCAATAACTTCAAGGTAATTCAAAATTTGTGCTCGGCGTTTGTCCAGCTGTCTTTGGACTCCGCGCTGGCTCGCTTGAGATGCTCCTGCATCACTAGGTTACATGGGGTGCCTAAGGAAATTGTTTCAGATAGAGATCCAAAAATTTACATCCAATTTTTGGAAGGGTTTTTCAAAGGTTTTGGGACAAATCTAAATCTTAGTACAATGTATCACCCTAAGTCAGATAGGAAAACAAAGAGGACTAATAAAATAATTGAGGACATGCTCAGAATGTATGTGATGAACCAACCATCAAAGTGGGAGGTTTATATTCACTTAGTTGAATTTTCTTACAACAATGGGTATCAAGCCTCATTAAAAATGAGTCTGTTTAAAACATTGTATGGCAGGAAATGTAACACACTAGTGAGTTGGGATAATCTATC
Organism: Picea sitchensis; assembly: GCA_010110895.2. Lineage (NCBI taxonomy): Eukaryota > Viridiplantae > Streptophyta > Pinopsida > Pinales > Pinaceae > Picea > Picea sitchensis. The sequence goes on from SNQJ01S0108978.1 coordinate 18,571, forward strand.
ATACAAAGCAATTATTAAGCCAGATTTGTTGAAGGAAATGTAACAACAGATGACAAAGATCAAGCAGAATTTAAAGGTTGGCTAGGATAGGCAGGAAATTTATGCAGACAAGAACAATTTTCTTAGAGATTTTAAAGTGCGTGAACATGTGTTTTTAAAAGTGAAGGTGAAAAGAAGTCTGCTAATATTAGGAAGTTTCCCAAAGTTGGCAGCAAGATATTGTGGACCTTTAAAAATCTTAGAAAAGATAGGGCCATTTGCATACATTCTAGCATTGATTGCATCCATGAGAGTGCATAATGTATTTCATGTGTAATTATTAAAGAAATATGTGTTTGGCCCTAACCACATAATTGATTGGACTATGATCCAGGTGGAACGCAAAGGGGATTTCCTGGTGGAACGAGTACACACCATGGACAAGAAAGTTAGAGTGCTCGGGAACAAAGTCATAGGGCTGGTAAAGGTTCAGTGGACCTTCTATAGTCTTGAAGATGCTGCATGGGAGCATGAAGAAAACATGTGGGAAGAATACTTGCAAATTTTTTACAATTTTGAAGAAAACAAAATATAGGAATACAAGACTCCATTTTGAGCAACTAGGGTTCCATAACCACATCTCAGAGTCCTAGCCAACCTACCTCAGGGGCCTTGATAAAAGAATGGTACAACTCAATGGACTGAGAGCAGTGAAGGGGCTACGTTCCTTGGGTCAGTGGGTTCAGAGGAATAAGAGATTTTGGTTGGAACTACTGCTAGAGTTGTAAAAAATATTGTAGAATTTTTGTTTCTTAGTATTATGATGTAAATTTGTGCATGTATATTAGCATAGTGTGCATCGAGAATGACACACAATTGTAGGGGAGGGGGAATGTAACGTCCCCACTATAATCCCCATTTTAATTAATGGTTAATGTATATATAATATGTGGCCACAACCAAGCAATGTATATGCGAATTGTATTTCTAAATTTTAATAATAAAATGTGATGCCAACTATTGGGGGACATGGGCAGTGATGGGGGGTGATTAATCCACAAGAAATGGGAGGGTCTAAGAGAATGTCTATGAGGGGTCCAAGGGGGAATTATTACCCATGTCTATTAATTCAACCCACTTCCTAAAAATACTATTGGTATATGAACCTTCTAATTTTGTTGTTGAGTGTTCCCAAAGCTAATCATTGAATACATGTAAGAGGTTGGGTGTGAAAAGTCACATCCCATAGTTATTGGGAGCATGGGCGCTGAGTACAATCAACTTGGGGAAGAGTGTAAGTCAAGAAAGTAAGCCAGAGAGAGGGAAATTTGTATGGGCAGTTACAACAGTTTAAATAGTCAATGTTTTTCATGAACAACAAGTAGATAGCAAAAAAAAAGAGCTTGGAGTTGGAGCAACCATGGAGGGAAAATTTTGGAGTGTATTTGGAGCAGAAAACTAAAGAGTCGGGTTATCAAGCCCGAAGAGTGAAATCATGTGTGAGTTTCACTATAACAACAAGTGATCGTTGTTGTTTTCCTGGTAGTTTTCCTAGTAGTGAGCTCCCTTGAGTTTCCCATTAATTATCTTCATGGTTACCTGTGCCAGAGAGACCCTGATAAACGAATGGGACACCTGATGGACTAAGAGCAGTGAAGGGGTACATTCCTTGGGTTGGGCAGGTCAAGAAGAAGAGAGCTAGTGAAAAATCAAGATATCTATAGGAGAATACCGATGGGTTGTGGGATTTTCTAAGCTGTGAGTGGACAATGAGAGACCACCCTCTTTTGTGGATTGCTAGCCCCAGCTCGGGGTTGACTTGTTGTTGAGATTTAGAACACAAAGTCTATGTTTGTGTCGAATGTCCATCCCAAGCAACTGGTTGCACAAGCATTTTTAAAAGATAAGTGTTTTATCTTGTTTCTATGTTGCATTACGAGTTTAATTGTTGTGTATTAACTTTGTATTTGGGAACGATTTATATGCAAATGTGTTGAGTTATTTAAACTGCATTCATGTCATTTTAACATGATGTAGATGCATTTAATTATGACATCAGACATTAGTTAATTATGTGTACAATTTGTAGCTGGTAAGCTATAAGAAATTAGTTAGCAGAGAAAATTTTGTTTTTATGTGTTTTCTGTGTAGTAATGATCCTATGTTCAGTTGGGGGTCATTACATTCCACAATCCTCCATACACAATGTTAGAACTGGAATTTCATTGCCTTAGACTCAACACCATCAACATACTCATGGAAACCAAAACCCCTAGTGGGGAGCGATAAAGCTTCCTTTGAGAGTTTGTCCGCTTTCAAATTGAGTTCCCTATAGATGTGCATGAAAGAGAGCCAATCGAAGGACTGTGGAGTTTCCTCTATATCTCATAGCAATGGTCCTAAGCGCACATTTTCCACTTTCACCTGTTTAAGGGTCCAATCAATAACAATCTTAGAATCTCCCATTACTTGATGTTTTTTCACCCTTTTCTCTTGAGCAATAGCCAATAGAGTCCTTAGAGCGATGAATTTAGCTCTATTATTTGAGCCTCTACCTGGTACATATCAGATGTGCATGTAATGGATTTGGGTGATGTACATCACGACTCCAACCCCACAAGATGTAGGGTTCCCTTGACTGGCTCCGTAAAAAAAACCCCATGGGGTATCCATGTCCAAAACTGGCATGATCGAGATCCAAGGTTTTTTTTCTTTCTTCATTACCTTGAATTCCTTCATTATGTTGATGATTTGGTTTGCACTGATCTTTGGAGGAATGTCCACATCTTTGAAGATGTTGCTATTGCACACCCACTAGATGCTACTAACCATAATACAATGAAACTATTCTAATTGTTTTACTATCTTGTTGTTCAACTAGGTCAGCAAGCAGGCGTCCAACCCCTGGTGCATCCAAGTGGCCCTTTGTTTGAATTTCGACAACACATACTTCATAACCTGCATGGTGTAAGGACATTGGGTGAACATATGAAAGCTTGATTCCTCATCAACTTTACATAGGGCACATCTACCGGGTCCAATCCATCCTCGCTTCAAGCCAATTTCCCATGTTTGCAACTTGTTGGTAAGGGAAAGCCACATAGTGATTTTATACTTCAGTGGTGCATGGAGTTTCCAAAGGATACTCCACCATTATTGCTTTTCTCCATAGAAGATGGATTCCACAACAATAGAATACCCCAGCTTAGATGTTTTTTCTCATTTGCTTGTGTTTTTAGACTAGCAAAAGACGTTGTCCTCCTCTTTTTTTAATTTAATGAAATTGGAAACCAAATTACCTATGTAGTGAGACCACTCAGACACTTTAGGCCCCATCAACCCTATAGCCTCTCCAAACTTCCAGCCTTGCCTCCCACTTACTTGGGGGGATTGAGATTTTGCATCCTCGAGGGAGTGAAAGACATCTTTGTGAAGGGATCGTATGAGAGTATTAGAATGGCAATAATCCTCTTTGACTCCCGGCTAAGGGTCCATTTCAAGTTTTACTTTTTTCTTGTTGCCTATCTTCCAAACAGTCCACATCCCCACTAGGGGAAAGGCTGCCACCATCTCTTCCACACAATAGAGACGTTGGAGGACTTTTTAGGTTGCCTGTAGTAGTCTTTGATTGCCATATTATGCAAATATTTAGATTTCATGATCTTGCCCCAGAGGGAAGAGTTATGAGTGAGCCTCCATAAACTTCTGGCTACCAAAGAAAGAGCGAACAAGTAGACGTTTTTTTACTCTCCATCCTCCAAGCTTATTTGGAAACGCCACACGACTCCATTTGATAAGGGGTATGCCACCGGAGAGCTTCGATCTTGACCACAAGAATTTGAAGCTTAATTTTATTTTTATTTTTGTAAGGATGCCTTTTGGCTCTACCACTATGGATGTCCAATACACAAATATGCTCTCTAAAATTGATTTAAGCAACATTAGATGTCCCCCTCTCGAGAAAAGTTGATTTACCCAAAGAGCAACGCACACTTCAATTTTTTTATACAACCACGTTAAATCAATAAACTTGTACCCATTTGGTTTAAAAAGAAACCCAAATATTTGAATCTTGAGTCCAGCTCCTTCCGAGGGAAAGGGAAGAAGTCATCTAGCCGCACGAGAGAAGCTTCTGACAATTGATAAGGGACGAGATAGGATTTTTCATAATTGATTTCCATGCCCGTTGCTTTGCAATATAAATCCAAAACTTCTTTTAACGTTGAGAAATCCCACGGGATCTACTGAGCAAAACAAAGCACATCATCCATGAAGAGCATACGTGAGATGGACTCTTGATCAGATACCTTAAATCCTCTTATCTTTCCTTTTGATTTGGCTTCATGTATCAACCTACTAAAAGCTCCACCACAATGAGAAACAAAAAGGGGACAATGGGCACCCCTGCCTGAGCCCCCTAGAAGCTTGAAAGAACTTGGAGGGGGATCCATTAATGAGCATCGCAAAGGAAACTGATTATACACATCCCATTATCCAATTGTTAGTAGGTAGATGCATACCCATCTTTAACAATACTATCTGAAGAAAAGTCTAGTTGATTCGATCGTGGGATTTTGATAAGTCAAGCTTTGGAATTACCGCAGTCTAGTTGAACAACTTGTTCGAGTGTAATGCTTCATGAGTTCATCGTGAATTTGCCTTCGTTGCAGAAAATCAAACCGCTCTTCAGATATTACTTCACTAAGAGTTGGTTTTAATCTCAGGGCAATAATATTCGCCACCAACTTACATATTACATTATAGCGTGCAATGGGTCTATAACGTCAAAGGACACTTCATCTTGTTTTTTAGGAACACGAGTTAGAAAGGTAGAGTTCAAAGGTCCCAACACCTTCCCATTCCTGCACCATCTTTAACATGTTTTCCTTCAATAGGTCATAGAAACCAATGAAGAATTCTACTATGAGGCCATCAAGTCCGGGGCTCTTTCCTTTTTGCATGAATGCTAGAGCCCCTAAGACTTATGGCTCTGAGACCACTTCCTCTAATGCCTTGTTCATATCATCCAAGAATACTGGCGGAAATTTGGAGATGACTTCCACGATTTCCTGTATTGGGCATCCAGTCCATTCCTTAAAAAGAGATTGAAAGTGATGAGCTCCTTCCTCTGCAATATCCTTAAACGAATGAATTAGCGAGCCATTTGACATCTTAATCTCCCATATCGAGTTCAAGTTTTTCCAATGATTAGCATATAGATGAAAGAATTTAGTGTTGTTGTTTCCCTCCTCGATCCAAATGGCGTGGCTCTTCAACTGCCAGGTTGCTTCCTCCTTCTCCGAAATAGAAAAACAAAGGGATTCCAAGGTATGGAGTTGAGATAATTCGGCGACAACGAGAGTGCTCGAGGCAATGTCTGCATATAGTCTTTTGATCTTTGACTCTACCTCCCTCAACGTGGCTTGAGTCTTTTCCTTGAAGGATTTACACCATTGCTTCATAGCCGCTTTAACTCAAGCAATATTGTCTACCATTTGCCACATAAAGGAGGAGGGAGAGGAAGGTGACAATGGAACCCATGTGTCCTCGATCAACTTCCTAAAATCTTCTTCCAAAAGCAAAATTTAGTTAAGTTTTAATAAGTATGATTATGTTCTCCTCCTTTTAATAATCTTGCATAATCTTCATTTATAACAATACACATGGTAAGACCTTCTCTTTTTACAAAGGATTGATATATTGATGTTAAACTATAGCTCCTTTTGAACATTCTTGTAAACGTTGGTCCACATTTTGAGCACACAAGAGCCCTCCTTACCCTTGAAACGGTTTCTTGGACTTTATTTTTATTATTTTATTTTACCATGATAACACCTCATTAGATATGTGAGCTTAGCGAAGGGCGTAAAAGTCAAGTCTACCAAACAGTAAAAAATGTTCAAAAGCGGTCAATTTTCAACATTATCTTGCATTAGCGCGAACTTGCATTAGCGCGAGATGAGCTGAAATGTAAATAACGAAAAACAGAGATGACATTTGCAAGAAGGCATTAGCGCGAGATGAGCTGAAATGTAAATAACGAAAAACAGAGATGACATTTGCAAGAAGGCAGCAGGTCAGGAGAAATTAGCTGCGCCAAGCCCACGCCCAGCAGGCAACCCGGCAATTCGAACCATAAACCACCATGTTCTGAATGCTCCTCTCATACGGGATTATATTGATTGACAGGTTGAAAATCATTATCTGCTCGTTTCAAAACGACATTGGAAAAAAGAAGCAACTCAGTAACTCTCTTGGTTTTAAACAAAACATTTGGAGAAAACAGGGATTCGGGCAGTCTGCAATTGGGTAGGAAATCATTCGTCTCCGGTTCAAATCCGGGCAGAAGTAACGATTTTGGCATACAGTTAACTGATAAAGAAGGCCTTTGTGAAATCCCTTATTTGTAATCGTGACCGTGAAGGTAGAACAGATGATTTCGTCCCTGACCATCTGGCTCAAGTAATCATTTGGGTACTCGGTTTTGATCCAAGAACAAGACAAAATCACCATCTGATCTTTAGTTTTGATAGGTGGGTGGGTTTTGCGGGGTTTTTCGATGGAGTGCACATGTGATTCTCCAGGCACCTGCTCTATTCAGGAGTTACCTCGCAAGAACGTTTTTGAAAATAATTTGCCGCCAATTGTGAGTGGAGTTTTCTCAAATGAAATTGAGAAAGTTATTTCTTCGGGATTCCCGATTGACACTGTTGCATCATTGTCTCTTTCTTCTGTCGCAGAGAATCATTTGGACAGTCCTGTTTCTGATGATTGTATCGAGTCCCCGGATTTTGAAGGAGGACAACAACATTCAAAGAATACCGGAAAATTTCACTCCAAAGATGCCAAACATACCTTCAAATTGTGTAGAGGGCAAGTTGAGGAGACCTTTCAAATTGCAGCAGCCACCCATATGGAGGAAGTGGATGTCTGTCTTTCCCCGAGAGGTATGCAGATATCTTCAGCTAAATTCAATAATAATGGCGGTAATGATAAGGAAGATAGATTGATAGTCGAAGCTAAGAATCTTCAGCCTGACAACAAAGTGGTTAAAGAAGTGACCTCGCTGCATATTGATGAGGCATTGGTTAATGTTGTCAATACGGTTGGTCAGGATCAATTTGAATATGTTCTGGATAGGAAAAAGCTTGATCCAGGATTAATGCCCACAGGCGAAGCCACTGTACAACCCAATATGCCTGTCATGGAGAGTACAGAATCCAGCAGTATTGGCATGCTTCGGAAGTCTTCTGCAAGGTAATGTCAACTCCCTCTTAAGATCCTTTGACAGTTTCCCTTTCCCAATACGGAGATGGATGGGCTTGAGTGTTAGAATACAGACAGAATTCCGAATCGGAAGCTTCCAAAGGTCCAACTTTTTCAGGTTCTTCTATTGATATGTACCCTTTTCAATATGGAGATGAATTGTGTTAGCCTTTTTTATGGATATCAATTGGATTGGTGGGATAGAACACGATGATTGCAAATTAGCAAGCGACCAGTGCAGACCTCCTAAGCCACAGAGTTGCAATTGAGCCCCGAGCTTGATTAGTTCAAAATCAAAACAATAATTAGTTTTTAGCATTTGTAAACTGGATATCATTAGATCAATCCGTCAAAGAGTCATCATTTACAAAGGCCATATAGACCTTAATTGCAAGGGAACATGTTCCAGTTCAGGGGATTGGGGTCTATTACATAGAGGCTATAGTTTATTCAGTATATCGATGCTCTGGTTAATATTTTGCAAAAGAGTGGTTTTCATCTTTAAGATTACTACTGTTGGACACTGGTAAAGGCTTCTAATGTTTCCTATGTCCATGAAGTTATTTCTTTGGATTGCATGTTTAAACAATTGTGATTGAGCTTTGAATCTCCCTAAACCGCACTGATGCCATATTAAAAAGTTCTATAGAGTTTGTAATTATGTTGACTGGAAATCTTTTTCTATTGCCCAGGGCATCAAAAGAGTGGAGTTTTAAACCATGTAATAAGGCAAAAAGTATGCGGAGTTTGCTGAAAGATAAAGATGAACAAGTTACTGCTGAAAATTTTGCTTCTGAAGGCGTATGCATTGACAATGGAAGGAAAAAAGGACACGTTGAATCCCAGCTAGTTGATGCCCTTGGTTCTGCCCTTGGCATGTCAATTGCAGCTGTTCTGGCTGAGGTATGCCCGATTTAATGTCGATCACTATGCTATTTTCTAGGGTGCTTCTTGTTATTTCTATTGCCTTGTTGAATGCATTGTAGAAACTCTCCTACATGCTAGCAAACTGACTACACCAAATTGTGTGTTCTATGTTGTCTCCTGTGGCACCTCGTTCTATATTTGATCTCCCACACAAACTTTTTTGAATTTGTTGTTACAACAAGTTTAGGGTGGATCATTCAGTGGGGCTGGAAAATAATTTTTAGGTTTCAGATTGCAAGGATCTCAGTACAGAATATTCATTTGGGTTGAAAAATAGTTCCTATGGGCTTCTATGAGAGCTTGTATTATTTGTACTAGGACTTTCAAGGCTAGACTTAAAATGCTTTTCTTACATCCATTTCCTTTCTCTATGTTCCCGTTGGTGGTAATTTCAGACCCTAGGTTCTAAACTTTTAGGTCAACAATGAAGTTCATTAGTATCGGCATGTTCAATATCTTGACAAGGATACGGTCTCACTAGAGAGTCGAGACAGTAAAGAACATTACAGGAATAGATTTTAATGATAAGAAAACAGAATTTGGAAATGTAATACATTCATCATACGTTCATTAGGCATTCAGATCAACATGCATAACACAGAAAATTTAGGGGGGAACCATCACACAGTCTTTTTTGATCAGTCCATAAGATCGGTCCATACAAACTTCTTATAACTCCATACAACAGTCAATGGATTCAAAGTTCAAACCCTGATCTCTCCTTCCATACTATCTCTGATACAAAAGCTCAATATGAGAGCCAAATAACCAACTGTCTTACCCTTGCCCTATCATTTACAATCCTTTATATACACTATAAATCAGTTATAAACAGTGACAAGCCAGTTATAACTTCCTATAGCTCAGCCTTCTAACAAAAGGATAAGTGGGCATGCTACTTCTAATTACATTTATAGTTTACGATGCAGATCAAGAATAGGGCGTGCAGTGCAAAAATTGAGTGCGCAGAGCAAAAGTAGGCACACAAAGACTAGCTGTGTGCAGGGTCTTCAAAACTGCTAAATAGGGTGCCAACAGTTCTATTTTTAGTAAGCATGATATTTCATCAGAATAATAGTAAATTATTTATTGGCAGGTTCAATTTTGATTTATATTGGAATTGTTCATATGTAATTATCCATGTACAAATGCATTTAAAGTAGATAGTTTGGATAGAGAATGTGCTGAAATTAAAGTAGAGAAACATTTCCTTCACCCATGGAATTGTATTATTGAAACCTTTGAAAGCAAGATTCAAACTGTGAACCACAAAGCACCCCAAAAATGAATTGCATCAATAACAGTATTGGGCATCCATTGATTGCTCTTTTCTCATCCTATATAATCAACTGCTTTAAAAAATATGGCCTTGCAGGAAACATCATGATCAAATTGATGAATTGCCTATTGTGTGCTTTAATACAACAATTGAAAATAACGATTCTCTCTAAATGCTCCATTTGAGAGGTATGGGTTCCAATATTTCTCTAGAAGGTGCTTCTCTTTTATGAGAATGGCGTGGAGTTTCTCAAAACTTGGGCTTTGGTAACCTATGGGTTCACAATTGATTGCTAATACCATATCTCACTAATACGATGAAAGGACAACATCAAATAGAAAATTACAAGCAAATATGCAACATAGAATGCAACAATGAACTTTTTGTTGATGATTGCAGTTTCGTGAGACATTCTCCAGGTCGTACTCCTTGATGGACTGAGTTGGGTTGACCTGTGATAATACTCCTCGATGGAATGAGCTGAGTATGACACTTATCGATGGGCTGATAAGTTGTACTGGGTTGGTGCCCAACGACCCTTGGGTTGTATCCCAAGAGGTTGGGATATTGTACTGGGTTGGTGCCCAACGACCCTTGGGTTGTAGCCCAAGTGTTGGGACGTTGTACTGGGTTGGTGCCCAATGACCCTTGGGTTGTAGCCCAAGAGGTTGGGATACTGTACTGGGTTGGTGCCCAACGACCTTTTGGGTTGTAGCCCAAGTGGTTGGGTTACTATGGGTTGTAGCCCATCGTCCCTTCTGGACACTTCTTGTGGTTGTAGCCCCTAGACGAGATGAGAAGGTTCACATTGGTTGTAGCCATGTGTGACGTGATGGAGAAGACTTTCACTGTGACATCAAGAGAAGGAAGAAGGCCCATGGCTTGTGTAGAAGACTTAAAGGTTCAAGTCGACCTTGTTGAGAGGCACCACTTGGACGTGACAACTCACACGTTGGACTTGTATATATAGGAGAGCTATCTCCCATTTGTAGACATCACTTGGACATTTTTCTTTCTTGGTTATTTCGCTATATTGGACTAGTGCGCTATCCTTTGGAGTTGTAGCACCACTCTTCTTTCTGCCCTTGTATCTTCTCTTGGATAAATATTATAGTGAAAGGTTGTTGGGTTTTCTTCCCTTGTGCAGAAGGGTTTCCCAGGATAAATTCTTGTGTATCTTGTTCATAATTATCTTCTTGTGACCTTAGTTATTTATTGCAGTTATTGTATATGGTTTATGCTTTAGTTATGCTTCTGCTAATGTGAAATGAGGAAGAAAGTTAATGAAATTGAAC
>SNQJ01S0108978.1:29326-39744 GCA_010110895.2 Picea sitchensis
TGTGCTTTAATACAACAATTGAAAATAACGATTCTCTCTAAATGCTCCATTTGAGAGGTATGGGTTCCAATATTTCTCTAGAAGGTGCTTCTCTTTTATGAGAATGGCGTGGAGTTTCTCAAAACTTGGGCTTTGGTAACCTATGGGTTCACAATTGATTGCTAATACCATATCTCACTAATACGATGAAAGGACAACATCAAATAGAAAATTACAAGCAAATATGCAACATAGAATGCAACAATGAACTTTTTGTTGATGATTGCAGTTTCGTGAGACATTCTCCAGGTCGTACTCCTTGATGGACTGAGTTGGGTTGACCTGTGATAATACTCCTCGATGGAATGAGCTGAGTATGACACTTATCGATGGGCTGATAAGTTGTACTGGGTTGGTGCCCAACGACCCTTGGGTTGTATCCCAAGAGGTTGGGATATTGTACTGGGTTGGTGCCCAACGACCCTTGGGTTGTAGCCCAAGTGTTGGGACGTTGTACTGGGTTGGTGCCCAATGACCCTTGGGTTGTAGCCCAAGAGGTTGGGATACTGTACTGGGTTGGTGCCCAACGACCTTTTGGGTTGTAGCCCAAGTGGTTGGGTTACTATGGGTTGTAGCCCATCGTCCCTTCTGGACACTTCTTGTGGTTGTAGCCCCTAGACGAGATGAGAAGGTTCACATTGGTTGTAGCCATGTGTGACGTGATGGAGAAGACTTTCACTGTGACATCAAGAGAAGGAAGAAGGCCCATGGCTTGTGTAGAAGACTTAAAGGTTCAAGTCGACCTTGTTGAGAGGCACCACTTGGACGTGACAACTCACACGTTGGACTTGTATATATAGGAGAGCTATCTCCCATTTGTAGACATCACTTGGACATTTTTCTTTCTTGGTTATTTCGCTATATTGGACTAGTGCGCTATCCTTTGGAGTTGTAGCACCACTCTTCTTTCTGCCCTTGTATCTTCTCTTGGATAAATATTATAGTGAAAGGTTGTTGGGTTTTCTTCCCTTGTGCAGAAGGGTTTCCCAGGATAAATTCTTGTGTATCTTGTTCATAATTATCTTCTTGTGACCTTAGTTATTTATTGCAGTTATTGTATATGGTTTATGCTTTAGTTATGCTTCTGCTAATGTGAAATGAGGAAGAAAGTTAATGAAATTGAACAAGCATAAAATTCTAACATGGTATCAGAGCAATGTTCTTGAAAGAAGTCGTTTGCACAAGCTTGCTAGCCTTATTCTGCAACTCGCTACCCCTTTCTGCAGTTCGCTAGGGTTTGACTACAGTTGCACTTTTCCTTGTCAAGCTCGTTGAGCACAAATCCCTAGGTCGTTGGGACAAATTTCACCACAGATTAGTGCACCCTACCCTAGCGCATCCCCTGCAACTCTCATATTGTAGATTGGAGAAGTTTAAATTTTTGGGATTTTTTCGGTCCTAGGGTTTCTGCAGCCATGGTGACAAGTGTTCCGGTGGAAGATAGGCTTGATGGAGCCTCTAACTTCAACTCTTGGAAGTCTAGGCTACTCATCACTTTGGAAGAGAGTGATTTGATGAAGTTTGTGGAAGAGGTTGTGCCAGAACCAGATGATGCTTCAGAGAAGTCTCAGTGGAAGAAGAATAATGCAAGAGCTAGAAGGATCATTATCTACTCTGTGAGAGACCACTTGATTCCGCACATCTCCAAACTGAAGACAACTAAAGAGATGTTTGCAGCCTTGAAGAAGTTGTTTAAAAGCAACAACACCAACAGAGCCATTGCCTTGAAACACCAGCTTCAGAATGCCAAGATGACTAAGGCATATACAATTGCCACCTTCTTCATGAAGATATCTGAGACTAGATATGAGTTGGGCGCCATTGGAGAGATCATCTTAGATAGAGAACTTGTCATGTTGACTCTTAATGGTCTTCCAAGCCATTGGGAGCCATTCATTCAAAGTATTAGTGGGCGATCCAAATTGCCTAAGTTTGATCAGTTATGGGCAGATTGTACTCAGGAGGAGACCAAACTTGTAGCTAGAAGTGCGCAAGGTTCCCCTCATGATGAAAGTCATGCCCTTGCCTCTCATGCAAGGAAAGGCAAAGGAAGAGGAAGAGGTTTCGATAAACCATTCAAAGGAGGAAAATCCGGACCAACTCCTGAGCATAAAAAGAAGGATCTTTCAAAGATTCAGTGCTTCAAATGTGAGAAGTTTGGCCACTATGCTAGACATCGCCCTTTGTGGAGGAATAGAAAGCAACATGCCTCCACCGCTGATGTTGACCGAGAGCCACCCTAGAAGAAGCCAAGGAAAGCAAGCAAGGACGATGAGGAGTTCTTCTTCATTTCATCTCTCTCAGGTACGGTTCCTACTAGTAGAGATATCTGGTAGATTGATAGTGGTGCTTCCAGGTATATGACTGGATATCACCTTACAGATCTAGTAGAGAAAGACTCACTCTCGATTGCATGTTTTACTTGGTGATGATGCCAGATATACTGTGAAGGGATCTGGGGCCACTTCCTTCAAGTTAGACTTTGGTACCCCACTTCATTTGAGTGATGTATTGTTTGTACCGGGGATGAGAAGGAATCTTGTCTCTATTTCAGCCTTGGAGGACAAAGGCTACAAGGTTGCCTTCTCTGATGGAAAGGTTCTTGCATGGCACAAGAACTCTAGTATGGAATCAACTCGTGTGATTGGTGTTCGAGAAGACAGTTTGTACAGTTTGACAGTCTGACTAGTTTAGGCCCTGGTGCATGATTCTATCAATCTGAGTGAGTTATGGCATAGGAGACTTGTTCATTTGCATTATAGAGCTCTTCCCGCTCTGGGGAAGATGGTGACGGGTCTTCCACAACTCCGTGTTGAGCATGATGGCATTTGCAGAGGTTGTGCTCTTGACAAGAATGCCAAGGGGTATTTTCCGAGCAGTGACAACAGATCCAAGGGGATCTTGGAGCTGGTGCATTCAGATTTGTGTGGGCCTATGACAATTGCTTCTTTGAGTGGATACTTATACTATGTGATCCTCGTTGATGACTACTCCCGAAAGACTTGGATTTACTTTTTGAAGTCCAAGGAGTTTGAAGAAGTCCTTGGCAGGTTTCAGGAGTACAGAGCACAGGTTGAGAACCTGACCGGAAAGAAGATCAAGTTACTGAGATCAGATAATGGAGGAGAGTACACCTCCAAGGATTTCTGTGATTTTTGCGTCGAGGCAACGATAAAGAGGGAGTACACTGTTCCTTACAACCCCTAGTAGAATGGGGTTGCAGAGAGAAAGAACATGTCTATTGTTGAGGTAGCTAAGGCGATGATTCATGATCAGAGTTTGCTTATGTTTCTGTGGGCAGAGGCATCCATGACCGCTGTGTATGTTCAGAACAAGATCCCTCATAAGATTTTGAAGAATATGACTCCCGAGGAGGCCTTCACCGGAGTGAAGCCTGAGGTTGGACACTTCAGGATATTTGGGTGTCCTGTTTACATTCACATACCCAAGGAGAAAAGGACAAAGTTAGACCCTTCAGGCAGGAAGGGTACATTTGTTGGGTATAGTGAGTCTTCGAAGGCATGTTGGATCTACATCCTAGGTTAGAGACAGATTGAGGTGAGCAGGGATGTTTCCTTTGAGGAGGAGGTAGCCTTCAGGAGATCTAGAGGATCTCATATGGAGATTGATAGTGAGAAGCAGGAGGAGATGGTATCTTCTCCCCCTCACCCTTCAACAGTTCAGAGGGAGCTAGTTGAGCCCATGGAGACAGTTGAGCCTATTGATCCAGTTGATCCTGTAGATCATGTTGATGTTTCTAGAGATATTGCAGTAGGTCGGAAAAGGCCTGCATGGGCTCATCAGACTTTGCAAGAGGCAAAGGGACATGCAACTCCTCGTGGTACTTTCAGAGAGATCAAGAGACCTAAGAGATTCTCGAGCTATCTTGCGGCGATGAGCCGCATCATTGATTCCGAGCCTTATTGTTATGAGGAGGCATCTAATCAGCAGGTCTGGAGAGATGCCATGATGGAGGAGTATCAGTCCATCATGAAGAATGATGTGTGGGATATTGTTTCGAGACCTGAGGGGAAGTCTGTGGTGACTTCCAAGTGGATCTATAAGATCAAACATGTAGCTGATGGGAGCATTGAGAAGTACAAAGCGAGATTTGTGGCTAAAGGATTTTCTTAGGTAGAGGGAATAGACTATGAGGAGACATTTGCTCCTGTTGCTCGGTACACCTCCATTTGGACGATCATTGCCCTTGCTTCAACCATGGCTTGGAGACTACATCGGATGGATGTGAAGAGAACCTTCCTCAATGAAAAGATTGAGGAAGAGGTGTACATTGAGCAACCAAATGGTTTTGTGATTCATGGGAAGGAGTCCCATGCGTTCAAGTTGAAGAAGGTCATGTATGGACTCAAGCAAGCACCTCGAGCTTGGTATGAGAGGATTGATGGATACTTGATGAGTTTGGGTTTCAGCAAGAGTGTTGCTGATGCCAACCTGTACTATAAGATTGTTGATGGTGAGTCCCTGATTTTGATCCTGTACGTTGATGATTTATTTCTCACCGGAGCTTGGTGCAAACATGAGTTGGCCTCTGAATTTGAAATGAAGGATCTTGGCATGATGCACTATTTCTTGGGACTAGAGGTGTGGCAGAGAACTGATGAGATCTTCCTGAGTTAGGGGAAGTATACAGTTGAGATTTTGAGGAGATTTGGGATGTTGGACTGTAAGTCCATGGCTACACCGATGGTATTGAATCTGAAGAAGTTGAGTGAGTCTTCTTCCGATTCAGGCTTGATTGATCCGACTATGTACATGCAACTGATTGGATCATTGATGTATCTAGTTAACGCCAAACCAAATATTTGCTATGCAGTGAGTGCACTTAGAAAATTCACGAGTCAGCCGAAACAAATGCATTGGGTAGCTGCGAAGCATGTGTTGAGAAGCATGTGTTGAGATACTTGCGAGGCACAGTTGGATATGGCCTGAGATATGCTTCCAGTGTTGACATGCGATTGTAGGGATATGATGATTCTGATTGGGCAGGGAGCGCTGTGGATAGGAAGAGCATCTTCGGGTGTTGCTTCAGTTTGGGGTCTGCCATGGTTTCCTGGTGTACTAGGAAACAAACTTCTGTGGCCTTGAGTACCGCATAAGCTGAGTATATTGTAGTATGTATGGTAGTACGCGAAGTAGTGTGGCTTCGGAAGCTCCTTGCAGGATTGTTTGGGCAGATGCTGGATCCCACCGTGATTCATTGTGATAACCAGAGCTGTGTGAAGCTCTCAGAGAATCCAGTATCTCATGACAGTTCGAAACATGTTGAGATCAAGTACCATTACATTCGAGATATGGTGCAGAGGAAAGCAATACTAGTGCAGTACCTTCCTACAGATGAGTAGATTGCAGATGTTCTCACCAAGCCCCTTGCCAAGTCGAAGTTCGAGTACTTATGTGATAAACTTGGAGTGGTAGAGAATGCCCCTCTCGCTGAGAGGGAGTGTTGATGATTACAGCTTCGTGAGACATTCTCCAGGTCGTACTCCTCAATGGACTAATTTGGGTTGACTTGTGATGATACTCCTCGATGGACTGAGTTGAGTATGACACTTATCGATGTATTGATAAGTTGTACTGGGTTGGTGCTCAACGACCCTTGGGTTGTAGCCCAAGAAGTTGGGATATTGTACTGGGTTGGTGCCCAGTGACCCTTGGGTTTTAGTCCAAGTGGTTGGGACGTTGTATTGGGTTGGTGCCTAGCGACCCTTGGGTTGTAGCCCAAGTGGTTGGGATAATATGGGTTGTAGCCCATCGTTCATTGTGGTTGTAGCCCTTGTGGACACGTCTTGTGGTTGTAGCTCTTGACGATGATGACACACACTATGTGGTTGTAGCCCTAGTGTATTCTAGTGGGTTGTAGCCTCTAGATGAGATGAGAAGGTCCACATTGGTTGTAGCCATGTGTGACGTGATGGAGAAGACTTTCACTGTGACGTCAAGAGAAGGAAGAAGGCCATGCCTTGCGCATAAGACTTAAAGGTTCAAGTTGGCCCTGTTGAGAGGCACCACTTGGACATGACAACTCACACGTTGGACTTGTATATATAGGAGAGCTATCTCCCATTTGTAGACATCACTTGGACATCTTTCTTTCTTGGTTATTTCGCTATATTGGACTAATGCGCTATCCTTTGGAGTTGTAGTGCCACTCTTCTTTCTGCTCTTGTATCTTCTCTTGGATAAATATTATAGTGAAAGGTTGTTGTGTTTTCTTCCCTTGTGCATAAGGGTTTCCAAGGATAAATTCTTGTGTATCTTGTGCATGGTTATCTTCTTGTGATCCTAGTTATTTACTGCAGTTATTGTATATGGTTTATGCTTCAGTTATGCTTCTGCTAATGTGAAATGAGGAAGAAAGTTAATGAAATTGAACAAGCATAAAATTCTAACACTTTTTCTCTTCCTCTAATACCAACCAGATCATCCAATGGCTTTATGTTGAGTCTCTTGAGAGATTCTTCAATGATGACCTTGTAAAGATTCCTAGTGGCTTAATGACAAATTTTAGAGGGTTGATAGTTGCTGCCCTGGGTAAAAAATTAGAGAGATTTTGCTATTGTTACGCTTAATCAATTGATGGATGGATAAATTTCATAATTACAGGTTAAGGGCTTGAATGAGAATCTGACAAAGGGCAAGTGTTTGAAAGTTGAAAATTGGTCAAGTACCTTTTTGTTGACAAGGAAGGTGCCGTTTTCGCTAGCAAAGTAAGAGGAGTGGTCAAAATCTTGAAAAATGGCTAAGTCAAACCATTCCCCCTACACCCAAAATGAATTTCTTCAGAATTCATCTTGGTGATCCAATATTGATAGTTAGTGAATGTATATTAGTGGATATTGACATTGACGGTTCTTGGGTACATCTTGATAGGGGTGGACTCATGAATTTTTGAGTTCATTATTCGGCATGGATGGATGGTTTGTGAGTGCTAAAATCAAACTTAGCACATGGTTGCAAATCTTTTATTGCTTAAGGGTTGAGGATTGGACAAGTTCTTTGCAGGGGGTTTTCATATTAGGGATATTCAAAGAATACATCACACTCATTTTAGTACATAGATGGACATGTTTTCGTCATATTTAGTGCTATTTTAGTAGTTTCCTCGAGATCTGTTTTTAGCAGGTCGCCCCATGCATACAATCAACATGCATGGGAGGATAGGGACAATTAGATGGGAACTTTCAGAGTCTTGAATTGGATACCCTTTTGAGAGATGTGTATATGTTTTGTGGCATTTTGAGATGTTAAGTTTTTGGTCAACACTAGTCAAACCTAGGTCTACAAATATTTTTTTTGCAGTTTTGGAGATAATTACATCGCCATGTGGGTCAAATTTGGTAGTGATTAGAGACTGAAATTTGGGTCTATTTTTAGATTTGGGATTTATAGAATCTAGTCATTTTTTAGGACCCTTTATGTTGTACATCATTGAGGTCAAGTTTTAAGTCATTTAGAGAATTTTGGAAATTAGGTAAAAATTAGGGTTTTTGCACCTTCTGGACGCTATGGTGGCCTCCACTTGTTCTATATTTTGCTTTAGGAGGAATTCATCCTAGTTAGTGTTGCTATTCTTGGAGTTGACCATTTAGTTTAGTTGAGTGGAGTTTAGTTTAGTTGACTCTCAGTTCATGCACAATTCATGCACATGCACATTCTATTTTTGGAGTTGCTTGACCTTGAAGCTAACCTATTCTTGGAAAAGGGTGCGCACCAATTGATGGAGACTCTACCTCCTCGTTCATGAGCTTATTTTATCTATTTTGCGTTGGAGAGGAGTGTGCCTCACCTAGGAGGTTGACTTTCACTTTAGTTGACCTTTATTTTAGTGCATTGTAGTTCATTTGAGTTCCATTCTCTTCAGTTCAGTGAGACTTTAGTTGAAACACATGTTTCTTGGAAAAGACTTGGCCTATTCTATTTCATAGTGACTTGCACATCAGGCAAGTCCTATTTTTGTAGGTTGACTTCTACTCCAAGCGTTCCATGCTAGACTTGTCCTGAAATGTTGGAATCCTGAAAATTGTTAAGTTTGTTGGATTTTGGATGGGATGTGAAATTCTATTTTCTTCATATGATGTCAGATGAGGTTGGAACCCCTCTCAAGCATCCTGGAATATTTAATGATAATATATATATATATATATATATATATATATAAGTAAAAAGGGAAATATAAAGGGAAATGGAAACTTTTACGTCAAGAATTCTATATTATCATTCTGGGTTGGCTTGTGCGTCAAACAATGTTCTATTAAGTGCATTTGGAAGTTCTCCCTAATGGAGTTTGACTTTTCCTTCATGGATTCAATCTATTCTTTAGGAGGATGCTTGACTTGGTCTATTCTTGGCAGATCCTTGTGCTATTTCCAATCCTAGGAGGAGGGTGCCCCATTTATGCTCTTCCAAATAGAGGCTTCAACATTTTATGATCATTGATTCTAGATATAGGAGGGGCACACTATTTGAGCTATTTTCAACACATGCATCATCTATTTACAACGTTGGAGGAGCGCCCTACTTGAGCTATTCTCGGCGAGGATTCTCTTCTACTCTTGATCATGGCCCATATTTGGCCCTTCTTCTTCTATTCTTGATCTCATTCTTTTCATAGATCTCTCTTTCTCTATATAGGAGATTGTGAGCAAAGGAGCAATTCATTGGAGCTTTACTTCCTTTCACCTCCTTGCTAATCATTATTATTCCTTGAGATATATTTTTCCTTGTAATACATTTCTCGGGGAAACCCATCGGGTACTTCCCCTGATTCCGAGGATGGTACCTAGGGTAAATTGGATTCTTCAAGGCTCAAGGCCAGGTCAATAGTCAACAATTGGCTCATGAAGGGAGCAAGCATGTCACAAAGTGGGAGTTGAACCTAGACGAGGGAGGATAACCACTTTCCTCTTAGCGACTTGAGTTACACCCAATTGACTATTATCCCTTGAGATTTTGTGATTGAGAGATAACACTTGAGCTCATGTATTGGTCGGTTGACTTCACATTCAATACTGTGATCATATCCCGTTTGATGTGGAGAAGTTAAAGAATCTTGGCTCCCCCAAGATCCTTGAGATCGTTGATGTGTTCCCACCATCCAAGACATTGTTCTTTCTACAACCCTTGGCATTAAAGATCAAATCTGATTCTCTTTTGGTGACCTATTTCATGTTCAATGTTTGATAATTTCTTTCTTCTAGCATAGCCTCTTACCTGCTTTTGTTGCAATTTTTATAGGAATTAAACTTGTGTGATTCAAGTACTTAATTCGTTTGCCCTACTTGTTTTCTTCATTCATTCATTAGACTCCACTTCAAGAACAAGGTACTGGTCACTTTAAATTTCAATGGTTTTAAGCATCAATGAAGGGCTAATAAACAAATATCTTGCATAATCAACAAGTTAGATTAGACTAGATTTGAAGGGGAATACTTGGCCTCAATCCAAAAGGTCGTTTCTAAGTGTTTTTTGCATTTTGAAGGCTAAATTAGCTCTCTGGTTTGTGCTTTTTAAAGCAGAAATAAGAAGGTACTATAACTTTTTCTTGATTTGTGTGCATAGAAAAATTATAAAAGTCAAAACTTGCATTTTTTAGTGTTTTCCTAGTAAAATCAGCAAGTTTAGCTTGCTGATCTACTCTATTTGTAGCAGGTTTCGATTTGCATTCATCTAGACATCTTATAGAATCGAAATGTTGTATTTACATAGTGTTTTCTCATCATTTTTGGGTATTTTCGCTTGCTGGTCTACACTTTTTAGCGCATAACAGCAGGGGATTATCACTTATTAGTGAGTTTCCTTTTTCTCATCATTTTTGGGTGTTTTTGATTGCTGATCTACACTTTTTAGTGCATAACAGCAGGAGATTATCACTTATTAGTGAGTTTCCTTAGCTTTTTAATCCTCTAGACTCATTATTTAGGCATTCTAGCTTGTCGTCCTAATATTCTACTTGCAGATTTCTGATTTATTTAAATCAGAACAACATCTTAGTTTGCTGAAATGAGGTCATATTAACCTCCCACGAATGATATTTTATATCTTGGATCACTTAGGGAAGCCCCCATTTGGTTGTCAAAGCACCAACCCGAAGGAGAAAGGATTAAAGTGAGGTGACATATGGCTTTATACCTAGGAGTTATTTGGACTCTTTCTAGTTTTGCATGAAAGAATTTCTAGGTGATAGCATCGCCAATAATGGATCCACATGACAACAAATCGATCAGATTATAGTGAAAATGGAATTGTTGTCTTTCAACAAAATCGACTAAATATTATTCTGCCAACAAGGTGTCTTTTCACTAGCATAGTTGTTCTATGAGTGAAGAGGTACCCTATGAGAAGAACGATTGATACCTAAA
>SNQJ01S0108980.1:0-29315 GCA_010110895.2 Picea sitchensis
CCTTCTAGTAAGTATTCTTACATTTATTTCTTTCACACTACTACATGTGCCTTATTTACTAGATATGGCCTTCATACATAATACATAGAAACATATGTATCTACTTAAGGGGTTAGAACCCTAACATGCCCTCTCCCTTAAAAAGCAACATTGTCCTCAAGGTTGGAGATGAGGTAATTGTTGAAGGATCTCTATTGGTTCCCATGTGGCATCCTTGAGCTATGTATCATTCCATTGTATCATGACCTCCTGGATAGTGCGTTGGAGGAGACAATTCTCTCTTTTGTCAAGGATGGCCTCAGGCAACATCCAAATGGAACCTTCTTCATCCATTTCAGGAAGGCTAGTTTGAATATGACAATTAGATCCAACCACTTTCTTTAAGCAGGAGACATGAAAGATTTGATGGATTTTAGAGTGGCTCAGAAGTTCTAATTTCTAAACCATTGGCTCAGTATGTTTGAGGAACTTATAGGGGCCATACAACTTTGGGGAAAGAATTTGGTGGTTGTTCTTTTTGAGGGAGATTTTCTTATAAGGTTGCAGAAAAAGGAACTACAACACCATGTTTTCCCCCAGTCTGTAATTATAATTAAGATTTAAATATTGTGACTAACAAGCAATGCAATTGTGTTTTAAGTTTAATGACAATTGCCAACAGGCTGACTAAAGGGTGAAGCATCAAAGTATTGGCCATGATACCATGAGTGGGAACTGGTGAAGGGGATTGAAAATTAATTTGTTTACCCAATAATTAACCTTCACTTGACATAGATTTAATGCCTAAATCTGTTGGAAGTATTCTACTTTTCTTTGCTAATCAGAAAATTATCTAATAATATTTGATTTGGTAGTTGAAGAAGTTAAGTCTACCTTCAGAATTATACAAGGGGAAATGGTTGGATCATCTCAAGTTATCGGCCTAAAGTACCATAGAATTTTCCCTTCAATTTGGGAGTTTGACTCCCAAAATCTTATGATAGAATCAAGTGAAGGAACTCGAGGAAGGGGAAAAGGTAGCAAACACACAAATAGAAGGTTGGGGACATGGGATAAGAACCTCACATAGGGAAAAATAAAGAAGTGCATGAGTGCCTAAGAGTAGAGTGAATATTTTTGCAAGGGAAATATGAAGCTTACCTAGTAAGCTCGTGGTCGAATGGAAGAAAAAATTTCCAAAACCCAAACTTGAGCAAAGAGGGTCGTGAGTTGGTGCTTGCTGAACAAAAAACGACATTGGTAAGGGGAGGAAACTGAGGTACTATATAGCAGTGAATGCATTCCCTTGTGTAGGGGAAATACAACTGGGAAGGTATCTTGGAAGCTCATGGTGGCCCCAGAATCAACAGGTAGAGGGGATTTGATAGTGAAGGAGAGTGGCCTTCATGATAAGACCCAAAACCTGTGAGCAATCATGTGAGTTCCCTTGGTGGTATCATGGCTTGGCATGAGGGTGACATGTTTGTATAAAACAAATGTGCACCAGAGCCTAAGGTTGGGTGGAAAGGAATTCACCCTCAAATAGTTGGCTAGTTGGATTTTATTCTAGAAACAGATAATTATTCTCATAGCTCTCTATAAAAATATTTGCAAATGAATGTCAATCTTTGCACCACTGATTTTGTGAAAACTTTGTTCATGATGAATGAATGTTTAAGGTGAAGAGTTTATTCACCTGGGGAGTGACGTTATTCCCCTAAGTTTTCATTCTCTAAGTCATGGTAGAGGCCAAACCAGGCTTAGAAGACCACCCTAAACCCATGTGTGTCAACCTAAGGAAATACAGACTGTGGATCCAATGTCGGAAGTAGATCTCGACTATTCATCGAAGATCAAGATTTGGAAGAAACCTTTCAAAAATGATTGTTTAGAAAGATCTACGAGATTGGCATGGGTGGAATTTTTGATAGGGAGAATCCAAAGGTGCGAGCCCGAAGGGGTAAAGGCCATTGATCTATCACAAAGCCATCCCGAAGAGATCTTAACCATAGATCTGTGATGGACCTAGTCCATTAAAAACCTATCGGATTTTTGTTGTGCTCGTTAACTGTCACACATATTTGAAACTCCACATAGATATAGACCATTGGATGGAAGAATTGGAAACCATTGGATCCATTGAAAACCTCTCATTGAAACAATCCATTCATAGGATCAACTGGAGTAACTACGTGTTTCCAAGTGAATGTGTCCAACCAATTAAAGGTCACAAACATTTTGAACCCAAAAATATCTAGACTGTATATCATAGTATATCTTGTCCATTAGATTTTTTAGACCTTGGGAGTGTCCGTTAACTATTGTGCGGTTTGGGAAGACCACGAAGATCCATTTTGTCGATCATGATCAATTGTAGTCATTAGATCCCTCAGAGAGTTGCGATTCTGGGAGAAGCCATTTGGAAGAACTTGTGGAAGGCTTGTGTTCCAAGTGGTCTCGTTCGACTGACTATTCGTAGCACATCTTAGATATCCAAAAAGAGATGGGGACCATCAATCTCATTCAGTTTCGATCTTTTGACGTTGTTGAGATCTGATCTATTATTGAGTTTCGCATTGAGTTTTTCTCAGTGTTTTCCCTAGGTTTCAAACCTAATGTGTGCCACGTATGATGGCATGTCACACACCACATCAGCACACACATGCTTTCCTTATCAAATAGTATAGATGACAGGGATCCACATGGATACCATGTGGAGGTGAGGTGGACAGTGAGCAGGTGAGACTTGAAATCCTTAAGAAGTCATAACTTACAATCCATAACTCAGATTTTGGCATATTAATAGTCATTGGAAAGATCTTGAGGAGAATATTCCATCTAAGGGTTTAACTTATTTTAAGGATTTGGTTTTGGAAGAATAATTTTTGACATTGCACCAACCTAAGTAGGGGATAGGGGGTCGGGTGTGCTATAGAGTGGCATCAAATCAGAGTTCAAATTCTAGGTCTTAATGGGAAAGAACTTGAGATCAATATTAAATTGTAGAAGGCAAGATGAGCCTGTTGAACTCTAATTTAATTGGAAAGTAATGTGTTTAATCAATTTCTCATATAACTACATAACTACATAATTTCATGAATGAATTTATTTTTTTTGTCTTCTTCCCCATTGCAACTTATTTATGCTAATAGGTGCTAACAACAATTTTTGATTAAAATTGGCAGTAGGAATGGATTATTGATTTTGAAATAGTTGAGACTAATTGAAGCCTTGACGGGGACAAGAAGATTGTTTGTAAATTTTGAAATGTGATTTGGATAACAATGGCCTATTGTTTCAACACATAGAGAATATTGGGAAGAGGAGAAAAATAACAAGAGTCTAGCACAATTAGACAATTGAAGAAACCTCCTGAATTAGGGATGAGGAATCAGATGAGAGGAGGGTCATAGAGACTCCTCTAGATTTGGAAGAAATTGTGGTAAGTATGAAGGTTGAGCTGAGAAGTTACATGGATGACAATGAAAATCTCATTAGAGCACATGAGAAGCAGATAGATCTAAATGCAATACTACTGCAATGTTTGTCTAAAATTCAAAAGAACATGCAACAAGGACCAGTCACTAGCAATGCAGGAAAACACTAGTATGAGAAGTGGAAGAGTCCATTAGAAATTCAAAAGCATGGGCCAACATATAATAACACATGAAAGGGTTCCTTAAGGTAAAGGTATAGGAGTTCCAAGAAGAAAAAAATCAAAGCAAATTCTTCAACAAATTCACCCAGTGAGAGCACCACTAGAAGAGTTGTCCAGTAGTGAGACTGGATCAAGTATCCATATGGAGAAGAAGAGGAGACATTCCTATAGTTCAATGACCGAGGAATTCAAGAAGGAAAAACCACCTACCTTTGATGGAGAAATCAAGAAAGGAGAGGAAGCATAGGTCTAGCTGCTAGTATTAAAGAAGTATTTTTGAGTACATAATTACTTAGAAAACACAAAGAAAAAGGTATCCATCTTCATTCTGAGTGGAGGAGATTCCATTTGGTGGGAAGACCTCGAGAATATGAAGGGAATAAGTGAGAGATGGATAAAATGAAGACGATTCAAAAATTATTTCAAGAAATATTACCTATCAGAGAAGTACTATGATGGTAAGGTCAAGGAGTTCCATGAACACAAGATTGGGAAACTTACCATGGATGCTTGTGAAAAAAGGTTTTTAGAACTATTAAGATATATCCCTTATCTTAAGGATGAGAAATTGAGAATACTACACTTCCTCAGTGGATTACCATATCCTTATCAAGATAGAATTGAGTTTGATGAACCTAAGACATTGGACGACACCATCAGAAAGGCCAAATACTATCATGATTAATCTAAGCATAGAAAGGAGCTTCTTAAGGACTGGAAAAAGAAGGATAAAACGGGGTTCCAAAAGAAGGGATTTAAATCATCCTGATATAAGAATTCAAAAAGAAGTGCTCAGTCCAATCATCCCACTAGAAGTGTGCATCAACAATATTTTTCCTCTCAAAGTGGGAACAAATCAACATATCAAATAAATGAAAAGAAGGAGGAGCAAAGGAAAGGACCCCCCAAATGTTGGCATTGTGGAGAGGCAAATCTATTGAGAAACTGCCCTCATAGGAATCTACAATGTTCAAGAGGCTACCACTATCAATGATGCAGCTAGGAACGTGCCCCAAATTTCTTTGTTTGTTGAAAATCGGCAAGCAGACCACCAAGCCTCTGTGGTGGAGCTGGAAGGTATAATTTCCAATTGACCTATCTCAATTTTAATTGACCCCAGTTCTAAAATTAGCTATATTTCACCCCAAGTTGTTGAAGCATGTGTCTTACAGAGAAGGAAGCATGAAAAATCATGGTTAGTTCAACTAGCCACATGAACCAAGAGAAAGGTAACAAAGATGATTCAAACTTGCCCCTTTGAAATGAAGGGACTACATACAAAAGAGGCCTTGAATATCCTACCTTTGGGGGCATATGACATGCTCATAGCCATGGATTGGTTGGTTTCCCACAAAGAAAAATTGGATTGGTTACAAGAGGGTGTTACAGGTAATCCATAAGCTTGTGTCGGTGATGTTAGCACTATGTAAATTGCTTGGTTGAAGAAGCAACCCACAAAGGTAACCACAAAACCAGTTTAGAATTGAAAAAACTATCTTTTTCAATTCAAAGAGGGATCTCTCTTGTCACTTGGTCTCTAAAAGATGGGTTTTCTGTTGAGGATCAGTGGCTAGATGTTTTATTAGATGAAGGGGTTTTTAAATTGTGTTGGCAATAAGGAAAGTAATATGTTGGGAAATGTAGTCAACTCTGAAAGCAAATGGAATCAATGAATGGTAGGTATAACTCTCAAGGAATCAAAGGATAGGTAGGTGAAAATATTTCAGTTTTTAAATTTGTTGTTATAGGATGGAAGAAAGAGAAAAACACATAACAACATTTAGAGCACCATTAAAGATGAATTCTGATGAGTTAAGAAGAAATGACAATGTTCAAATTGCTTGAATCTAAAGCATCATTTTCAGATGAATTTCAGACCATTTGATTTCCAATTTAAACATATAATAACATGTAGACGAAAGATAAAGAAAACAAGAAATACATACATGAAAGAGAACACAGACTTTAGGTCATCACCACTAGAATCTTTGGTATGAAAAGTTCTGGACTTCTACACTAGTATTTCATTCAAATTCAGAAAATATGTACAATGTTCAAGACAAATTGTCCTTTGTGCTTCTGCCAACCCTTTGTACATTCAAAATTCTCAAATATATAGGTAAACTACCTCCCTAAGCTGGAGAAGTCAAACTTCACTACTATCTATGATTATGGATCAGATTACATCAAAGAAAGAACAATTTCTAAACTACTTGCTAAAAATAGCGAATTTGCCTTGATCATATTTAATGCCTAACAATATTATTGACAAAAAATATTCTCCAACATATTTTTGAATTGAGGTTGATGTGAGTCATCTTGGACAGCTGGAGACAAATCTTGGACTGATTTGAGTGCTGAAAAGGCTCCCTATCACCTTTGCATAGCGAGCTACTGTAACACATTGTGTAACTGCAACCTATATCAGTTGTGTAGCGAGCTTTACACAACGTGATTTATTTCTTCAGTAAACTTCGTTTAGGAGGTGGTTACAACACTGATAGAGGTTTAAAATCACTAATGGGTCATTCACCAACCATTTCCCAATGTCCTTTTATCATCTATGTACTTACAACACTTGTGCAGCATGAGATCGCTATGCAAGTTCTATACAATGTTGTTTTTCCAGTCAAACTCAAAACAAATTTAAGTGGTTCATCAAAAAACAAAACTGTGAAAATATGAAACCTATATCTCAACCACCTCTACAAGTAGGTCCAATTACCCCCTATCTTCATCATCAACTTTCATCCTTAGCTTGAGAGACCTATTTTCCTTTCTCAATGATAAATTTTGTCTCTTCAAGTTTCCCACTTGCTTAAACAGAAGTGCATTTTTTCTCAGCTTTGACTGGGGATTTGTGAGGGATGCACAAGAATTGTTGATGGTTGGTCCACACTCCTTAAAGTGTCTCTCAAAATTTAGATCTAATACTCTTTTATATTCCCTAAGCTGAATAATTAGGTCTTGATCCTCCCTTAGTTTCTTTTTTAGCGACTTGATAGTTTTCTCACCTTCTCCAAGTGAAGTGTGAATCTTTTCAACTGATACAGGTTGTCCCTATTCTTGTGTTTCCTCTGCAAACTTGCATTCTGAACTTATCCTTCTGGATGAGGATCTTGTTAAAGGGCATGTAGGTTTAGTCAAATCCACAGTATTAGAATTTTTCCTGCTTTCATTCTCTTTAGAACCTTCTGGAACCTTTGGGACTGATTCCTTCTTTGAACCTATTACATCTTGTGGAGTTTGAATATCATAAACCCTCTAAGCTAATTTCCTCTTCATCTCCCTGTTATCATGAAAGGACTGAGCTATGACATTTTGAGCTTCCTTAAGATGATCTTGTATCTCTCTCATTACTTGTTCTTTCTCCTTTGACTGCACCTAATCTTCATCCATTTCTTGAGTTGAGTGTTCAACAGACTGTGTAGGCAACTGACCTTGTGATATAGCTACTCACTTTTGGTGTTTCCTCCACCTCATCAACAAAGTGTAGCCTTCTACCCTTCTTATTAGCTAGTTTGCTTGGTGAAGAATCCTCAATTTCCTTTCCTTTCCCTCTGCCTTGTTTTGCATACCCTTTCTCTTTCCCCGTTGAATATTTAGGAGCCACTTTCTCAACAGATGAGAGGGTATCTCCTTTGGGGTATAAAGGAATGTTTGTTGAGGCCAAGAAAGAGTCCCAGTTTCTGTTTGATTTCTTGAGTTCTTCCAACACTAGAAACTTTACCAAGGAGAAAAGAAACAAATTGGTCTTAAGCTAATCATCCCTAGCTTGTACTTTGTCTGCCATTTTACCTAGGCTTCTGTATAGGTAAAAAGGTAAATTTAAAAGGTTCTTTCCTGTGAAATGCATCAGAAGCCTTATGTGATACTAGTATACTTTGTAAAATCTGCCCTAACAAGTGAAATATCGTTGAACCATTCTTAACAATTTTTCATAATTCTCTTGTATACATTCTCTTGGAATAGTGGCACGAAATTTCTGCTTTTTGTACTTGGGTTTCAGGAAATCAGTGTAGAAAACTGGATCAAGAGGCATACCTTTAAACCACTTCTTCCCTTGGAATGGAATCTCATTTGCAACAACTATTGTCTCCTTTGACACTTGGAAAGTAAATTCAACAATCCTCGTCTGGACACCATTGAAATTGAGGGCAAAGTCCTTTGTTACCTACGCATTGTATCCTTGGATATTCTCACAAAACCTTATGCAACCAAATTGTTCAAATGAAACCCTATATGCATGATCAAAATTCACCAACTTCAAGCTCTGTGGCTCACATCTCAATACACTGCCTCCTTTGTTATATTTATTTCTCTATTGAGTTGTCATGCTACAGATGTAGGCTAAAACAATAAGT
This sequence comes from Picea sitchensis, assembly GCA_010110895.2. Classification (NCBI taxonomy): domain Eukaryota; kingdom Viridiplantae; phylum Streptophyta; class Pinopsida; order Pinales; family Pinaceae; genus Picea; species Picea sitchensis. Next base: position 8,002 of record SNQJ01S0108980.1, read on the forward strand.
CTGGTAAGGAAAAGGAGGTTCAAAAGCTTAAACTCTGACAATGTTCTTTACACATCGAAAAACAAGGTTAGGGTTTACTGAAATTGTATCAAACTGACTCAACAATGCAACAAGCAAGTTTAGATCTCAGGTATAGGTGCAGGATACTTGTTAGACATAAGTTGTAACCCTTCAGTCTTTGTGCAATGAAAAAATAGAGGAACAAGGGATGTGTAGCATGCGTGTACTGTGTGGAAATTGTGTAGCGTGTATGCAAAGCTTGTGTAGCGAGTGAATTATTTTGAATTCGTTGAAGAGAAGGGGTATGATCGATGGAAGAGTGTCTTGTACAATGAAATATGGGTCGGGAAAGATAAGCATATACTAAGAAAAGACGATTTGAAATGTGATTAGACCATTTTAGGGTGATATGATAGTTTCTGTAGCACCAAGGAACTTGCGTAGCGAGTTTGTGCAGCATGTGTACTTTCTACAAGTCAAGTACCACAAAGATTTGAAAGATAACAAATATGCCATAATAAAATTTGATGACTCTTTTTCTTTCATAATGTGTCATAATGTCCCATGACATCCCTAACAAAAACCTCCCACCTAGACTTTATACTTGACTCTTTTGTCATGCCACTTCAGATTTTATTGCCACAACTTTAGACCAATGACCCAAAGACCTTGAAAAATCTTACGAGACAAACTCTTTGAAAACACACACACACACACACACACTGACTCAATTAGGAATGCATTGGTCTTCCCAAGACCAAGGCATGACTTTGCAAACTCTTGACAACCCTATAAATCTACCTTGAAAATAATGACACTAACATGTGAGACAAATATCAACACTAAAAACTCAAGAAGTATAGATGAAAAGGGTGCCTCTTATATGCAATACAAGTGTTAAGTTAAGTAGAAAGGAACAAGCTTAAAATTGAAGACCACCAAGTGTTGTATGGATTCAGATATGTGTTTCGAGAGGAGGTACTTGGACTGCCTCCTAAGAGGGATATTGACTTTTCCATAGAGATAATACCAGGAGTAGTACCGACATGTAAGATTCCTTATAGGATGAGTACACTGGAGTTGGTGGAGCTGAAAATACAGTTAAAGGAAATGTTAGATAAAGGGTACATTAGATAGAGTGTGTTCATGTGTGTTCATGTGTGTAACACCAGTGTTGTTTGTAAAGAAGAAGGATGGTAATCTGAGGTTATGTATTGACTGTAGATAGTTAAATAAGATGACCATCAAGAATAAATAGCCATTTCCCAGGATCGATGATCTCTTTGATCAGCGGAGAGGAGCTACAATAGTTTTTAGAATAGAATTGAGATTGGGATAGCATCAAGTCAGAATTAAGGATGGAGACATCCATAAGACTTCCTTTAGAACAAGGTACATACACTACGCATTTGTGGTGGTTCCATTCAGGCTTACCAATGCGCCAACAACCTTCATGTGCTTAATGAACAATGTTCTCAACAAGTATTTGGACAAGTTTGTCCTCGTATTCATTGATGATATTTTGATTTATTCTGGGACCTGGGAAGAGCATGAATAACACCTCAAATTGTTTCTACATGTGTTGAGATAACACAAGCTGTATGCTAAATAGAGCAAGTGTGATTTCTTCTAGAGGAAAATCCAATACTTGGGTCATGTAATTTCAGAAGATGGAGTGGTGATAGACCTAGAAAAGATCAAGGAAATCATGGATTGGCCATCCCCTAAAAATGTGTTTGAGGTAAGGTCGTTTATGGGGTTAGTTGGATATTATAGGAGGTTTATTAAGGGGTTCTCCAAAATTGGTCACAGATGCTTGCAATGAAGGAATTGGTGGAGTCCTCATGCAAGAAGGACAAGTGGTCTGTTATGAATCAAGAAAGTTGAATGGGCATGAGAAGTGTTAGATTACTCATGACTTAGAGATTGTATGTACTATACATGCTTTGAAAATGTGGAGACATTATTTACTTGGAAGAAGGTTTGTATTAATGACAGACCATAGTGGGCTGAGGTACTTATTTGATCAACCCCATTTAAATGCTAGACAAGACAAATGGATGACACTTATCAATGAGTTTGATTTTGAAATTCATTGATGGTATTTTGATTTATTTTGGGACCTGGGAAGAGCATGAAGAGAACCTCAAATTGTTGCTACATGCATTGAGATAACACAAGTTGTATTCTAAATAGAGTAAGTGTGATTTATTCTAGAGGAAAATCCAATACTTGGGTCATGTAATTTCATAAGATGGAGTGGATATAGACTCAAAAAATGTCAAGGAAATCATGGATTTCCCAGCCTTTAAAAATGTGTCTGAGGTAAGTTAATTTGTGGGGTTAGCCAAATATTATAGGAGGTTTATTAAGGGATTCTCCAAAATCGTCCACCCCATTAACTCCTTGCAAAGAAAAGGAGTGAAGTTTGTATGGTCAGGAGAATGTGAGACCAACTTTCATCAATTGAAATATCTCTTGACTAATGCCCCTGTGTTGAAAATTGCAGACCCTGACAAGGTTTTTTTAATTTGTATAGATGCTTGAAATGAAGGACTTGGTGGAGTCCTCGAGCAAGAAGGACAAGTGGTATTTTATGAATCAAGAAAGTTGAACGAGCATGAGAAGTGTTATGTTACTCATGACTTAGAGCTTGCATCTATTGTACATGCTTTGAAAATGTGGAGACATTATTTACTTGGAAGAAGGTTTGTATTAATGACATACCATAGTGGGTTGAGGTACTTATTTGATCAACCCAGTTTAAATGCTAGATAGGCTCGATGGATGACACTTATAAATGAGTTTGATTTTGAAATTAGACACATTAAACAGAAGGAAAATCAAGTGGAAGATGCACTCAACTTGATCCAAGATCTTTTCATCGTGACTTATAAAGAATTGCATTAAATGAGCATAAATTAAAGTGCACCATTAAAGAAGGAAAAACTCAAAATGAAGAGACATAAGAATCAGAGATGAACACAAAAACTTGATAACAGAGTTCATCCCTGGTGGACTACGTTTCCAGGTCCTACTCTCAAACGGGTAGGCTCTTTCATTAACTCAACAAAAGAATTTGGCAAAATACATAAGTATACCTCATTCTGAAATCAAGTTGCATAAATAATGCTCAGATCAGAAAATAGACAACACCACTGAATTTGTGGCATCGAATTACCCAAAAATGAATGTCTCCACACCTCGATCTGACTCTGGCACTCCCAGGCCCAAGAAGAATTTCGTCTTGATTTTTGTGCCCTCTACAACTTGCAATTACGATTGTACTTTGCATCGAAATGCATGCTCGGATGGTCGTACGGTTCGTGTACCTCCCCATGTGGTTGGGTGGATGCATCATTTAAGAAATGATTTGGGTGTTGGTTACTATGTGACAGCTGCAACCTTTTGGTTAGGGCAAATATGTTAAGGCGTTAGTTGTGGGCGGAGGTCCTGGGGTCAAACCCCACGAACTCTCCTTTTGGACCTGGTATTGTTATATATATATAGTGTGTGTGTATATATATATATAATTTTGTTCCACCAGTTTTAGAGGTGTTACTAGAACCGTATCCAAATGATATATCCATGGATAGGTTTGGTGTGGTCCATTAGATTTGGCGGACCCGCCAAACANGTTCACAGGTTGTTGTTGGGAATTTCTTGCTTGCCATGTGGTAGCCTCTGATTGGGCCACATGGAAGTTTCTCACTTGTCCATGCTACCACTTGCCAAGTTAGCATGCCATGTCAACATGCCACATCGACACGTCACATAAGTTTGTTCTACCAGTTTTAGAGGTGTTACTAGAATCGTATCCAAATGATATATCTATGGATAGGTTTGGTGTGGTCCGCTATATTTGCAGACCTACCAAACATCTTTTTTTAAAATATTTTTTCACAGGCTGTCCTTGGGCATTTCCCGCCTGCCACGTGGTAGCCTCTGATTGGGCCATGTGGCGGCCTCTCACTTGTCCATGCTACCACCTGCCAAGTCAGCATGCCATGTCAACATGCCATGTCGGCACACCACATATGTTTGTTCTACCAGTTTTAGAGGTGTTACTAGAACCGTATCCAAACGATATATCCGTGGATAGGTTTGGTGTGGTCCGCTAGATTTGGTGGACCCGCCAAACCTCTTTTTTTCAAATATTTGTTCACAGGTTTTCCTTGGGAATTTCCCGCCTGCCACGTGGAAACCTTTGATTGGGCCATGTGGTGACCTCTCACTTTTCCATGCTGCAACGTACCAAGTTAGCACTCTATGTCAACACGCCACGTGAGTCGTAAAAATTGTACGGACTGCCATGTGGCACGATCCGATTGGTCCAAAAATGTCAAAACTGGGTGACATGTGGTAGCCCCTTGTGCTGCCATGTCATCATACTGACATCAACATGCCATGTGTCACTTCCCTTCTCCTGCCACATGTGTTGTACGGATGATGACTCATCCCCTGCTGACCAGTCTAGGTTGACCAAACTTTGACCGTGGATATATTTCAATCTGTAACTCTGTTTGACGAGACGTTTGCACCATTAGAGAGATTGCGATGCTCTCTTCGCGATCATGCTATTTTCTCTAAGTTTTGGGAACTTTGAATTTTTGCCCTTTCTCTATCTGTTGGAGCCATTTTGAGCATCCTGAGTTGCCTCTGTGAGTTTTGAGTTGTTCTTTTCCTTCTATGGATCCTTTTTGGATCACGCCTTCCCACTGAGAGCTTTTTGGACCACCAAAATATTTCATCAATCAAAAGGTAAGTGATGGAAGAGTCCCCTCACTTTGTCCTTCTTTATCCACTTTGCCTTGCTTGGATGTGTGTCTTTTAAGCCTACTCAAAGATAATCAACATCACCCCTACGTGAAGTCCTCATCCTCCTGTCCAGGATGATATCTTCATGTAACTCATCCAAGTACTCAGGTGAAAAATCATCAACTGAAGGTATTGAAACTTCCTCATCTTGATCCATGATCATGTGAGGCTCAAAAAGTTTCAAGTTCTCAACATTCACAACTGAGTAAATCTGCATGTAAGGTGGAAGATCTAAACGAAAAGCATTGGTACCACTTTTCTCCAATATAATGAAGGGTCCATAATGAATGGGCTTGAGTTTCTTTCCTTCACCCTTCAATATCTCATTGTTGATGTGAAGCCATACCCGGTCTCCAACTTGGAACTGATGATCAACCCTATTCTTTTTATGTCGAGCTTTGTACTATGCTTGAATTCTATTAAACTGTTCCCTGACTGATTGGTGTATCTGTTGGATCCTCTGGATGAACTTGCAGGCTCTATCCTCTGCTCTTTCTTCATTCACATCAACGTCTCTCCCATACATCAAGTCCAAAGGAACCTTTGGTAGGTACCCAAAACATGTCTCAAAAGGTGAACTCTAAGTGGATGAATGTAAAGATCGGTTGTATGCATGATGTACGTAGGTTATCTGTTCATCCCATAACTTGGGTTGCTTGTTGTAGTAGCCTTGAAGCAAAAGTACCACTGTTCGGTTTACCACCTCTGTTTGTCCATTGGTTTGTGGATGGAAAGCAATTCCCCTCTTAAATTTGGTGTCCATCATCCTTCACAAGCTAGTCCAAAAGTCCCCAAGGAATCGAGTATCTCGATCTAAGAGAATGGATGTGGGTAACCCAAAGTGAACCCAAACATACTGAAAGAAGAGATTAGCAGTCTGCTCAGCAGTGATCTTATTTTTACATGGCATCAAGATACACATCTTGTTGAATGTATCCACTACAACATAAAAATAATCATGACCCCCTTTGGTCATTGGTAAACCCCCTACAAAATCCATGGAGATAATTTCTCATGAATGGGATGGAACATGAAGTGGTGAGTATATCCCCAGTTTTCTATTAGTGGGATTACAAGTAGAACACATCACACACCCCTTTACATATTTAGTTACAATTGCTTTCATTTGAGGCCAATAACAAAACCTTTGCAAATGGGACATAGTTTTTCCTACCCAAAAATACCCAGACACAAGAGAAGTGTGAGCTTCTCGTATTACATGGACTCGTTCACTTGTAGGAATACATAGCTTTCCAAGATGGTATAGTAGTTTTCCCTACAGACAATAGCTATCTACTTGTGCACCATGGGTTAGCTTCTCATACACTTCTTTAAAATATTCATCAATGGCATACTATTCTACATATATATCATGAGATAAAGAAGTATTCTTCAAAATAATAGAAGCAACAATAGGAGGTCTAGAAAGCATATCAGCTACCTTGTTACTTGTACCCTTTTTGTACTTGATTACCAAATGAAATTGTTGTAGAAAACCCATCCATCTGTAGTGTCGAGATTCTTGCAACTTGGTTTGTGCTTGGAGATACTGTAAGGGCTCATGATTTGTATGTATGATTGTTTCCTTCCCTAACAAATAGTGCTTCCATTTCTTTACACTCTGGACTAATGCATACAACTCTTTATCATATGTAGGATAGCTAACAACATCTTGGTTAAAAGTTTCAAAGTGGTAACATATAGACTTATGATATTGCATCAAAATTGCACCCATGGAGTATATGTTGGCATCTGTCTCGATCTAAAAAGGCCATGGAAGATTCAACAGTGCTAATACTAGTGCGGTATTGATCTTCTCCTTCAAAATGTTGAAATCTTTTTGTTGCTTTCCTTCCCAGTGAAAAGTTTTCTTCACACTCATTAAGGCATGCAAAGGAGCTACTATAAAGGAGAAGTTGGAAATGAACCTCCTTCAATACTAGACTGCACCTAAGAAGCTTCCGAATTTGGTTACACTTTTTGGCTCAGGCCAATTTACAATTACATCAATTTTGGAAGGATCAATTTTCAATTGTCCTCCTCCTACAATATGACCTAAGTACACAAGTGCAGTCTTGCCAAATTCACATTTAGACAATTTTACATACANTAAAGAAGTATTCTTCAAAATAATAGAAGCAACAATAGGAGGTCTAGAAAGCATATCAGCTACCTTGTTACTTGTACCCTTTTTGTACTTGATTACCAAATGAAATTGTTGTAGAAAACCCATCCATCTGTAGTGTCGAGATTCTTGCAACTTGGTTTGTGCTTGGAGATACTGTAAGGGCTCATGATTTGTATGTATGATTGTTTCCTTCCCTAACAAATAGTGCTTCCATTTCTTTACACTCTGGACTAATGCATACAACTCTTTATCATATGTAGGATAGCTAACAACATCTTGGTTAAAAGTTTCAAAGTGGTAACATATAGACTTATGATATTGCATCAAAATTGCACCCATGGAGTATATGTTGGCATCTGTCTCGATCTAAAAAGGCCATGGAAGATTCAACAGTGCTAATACTAGTGCGGTATTGATCTTCTCCTTCAAAATGTTGAAATCTTTTTGTTGCTTTCCTTCCCAGTGAAAAGTTTTCTTCACACTCATTAAGGCATGCAAAGGAGCTACTATAAAGGAGAAGTTGGAAATGAACCTCCTTCAATACTAGACTGCACCTAAGAAGCTTCCGAATTTGGTTACACTTTTTGGCTCAGGCCAATTTACAATTACATCAATTTTGGAAGGATCAATTTTCAATTGTCCTCCTCCTACAATATGACCTAAGTACACAAGTGCAGTCTTGCCAAATTCACATTTAGACAATTTTACATACAAATTTTCCCTTTGCAAAGTATCCAATACTTGCTTTACATGCCTCACATGTTCATCCCAAGTCCCGCTAAAAATAAGAATGTCGTCTAAATATACAATCACAAATTCATCTAGGAAAGGCCTGAATACATCATTCATCACATGCATGAAAGTTGTCGGAGCATTACAAAGCCCAAACGGCATAACTAACCACTCAAACAATCCATGTTTGGTTTTAAAGGCAATTTTCCATGCATCATGTCTTGCGACCATGATCTGATGATATCCACTATGCAAATCCAACTTAGTGAAATAAACAACATTATTCAATTGATCAAGTAAATCATCTATACGAGGAAGAGGGTATCGATTTTTCACCGTGATTTTATTTAAGGCCCGGTAATCGACACACATTCGCCATGTTCCATCCTTCTTTGGAACCATTACGATCGGAGAACCACAAGGACATGAATTGGGACTGATGACCCCTTGATCCAATAAGACATGTACCTTCTTCTTGATCTCTGTCATATCCACAACTAACATCCTGTACATGCCCACATTAGGAAGAGGAGAATCCTGCTGAAGATGTATCTCATGTTGGATGTCTCTCTTAGGAGGTAATCCATTTGGTTCCTGAAAAATATCATCATACTTAGAAACAATATCAATTAATTCCTTTTTATGATATGGATCAAATCCTTGGAAAGAGTCAGATGTCCTGACATCTTTCTCTCTTACGACCATGAGTACATATCTCTTATTAGTGTTTATGAGTCTTTTCATTTGCCCTGCACTAACAAGTGTTGTATTTACTCTCATGTTGTGAGCTCTAACAATATATTCCACTCCCCCTTTAGTAAGGTGGTATTTGTTCTCACAACGAAAGAAGACTGCTTTCTATCATAAAGATAAAGACTTCCCAACACTATGCCACATATATCAAGTGGTACAACATCCAAATCCACTTCATCAATCAACTTCGAAGCAATATAAAATATGACCCTACATTGTTTGGTGACATTAAGTTTTTCTTTATCACATACCCAACCAAGAGGATAAGACTTCGAATGTGGTTTCGTTTCAAGGCCCATCTTCTTGACAAGTGCTTCAGATATTAAGTTTACTTGGGAACCCATATCAAATAATGTATCTATCTTAGTATGTTTAGATACAACTCTTATTTGAAATAATTCATTCCTCTTTCATTCATCAACATGAGATTCATTATTGGAACTTGAACTAGCATGAAGGGAATCTTTACCTTGTAATACAACCGTTGTGATGTTTCCTTCATCTCTGGAATCAGAACCAAGATCTTGTTGCACTATAGCAACGGTTTTTGTCTTCCCCTTTCCACCGAACTATTTCGGTTTCTTTTCTGGATGTAGTTTCCAACACTGTTATTTATCGTGAACTCTCTTCTTGCAATGAGTGAAAGATTTCTTTCCTCCTTCTCTCGTCACTGTGGCAGTCTTCTTGTCCTTCCTTTTAAACTTCTTAAAATTTTATGTGGTAGATTGGAAGGTTTCTTTGTGGGATCTTCTTGAACATGTTTCCCCCTATTCTCAAGGTGAGTGGTTTGCACACAAACTTCGTCGAGACTAGTGGGGTTAAACAAGAGAAAAGTATGACGAATAAAACTGTGAAGTGCGCCAATATATTTCATTAAAGTTTCATAAGAATACAAAGGAATGTTCAATGCAAGATTTTTCTTCCTAAACTCTTCTATGAAACTTTGTACATTTTGATCTTTACTTTGCCTTAAAGTTTGTCATTCCATCATTGATTTATGTAAATACTCTAATGGATAAAATTGCTTCCTTATCGCTGATTTAAATTCCGACCATGAGGAAAGAAGATTACCACACTTAATTCTCTCCTAAAACTTGTTGTCCCACTATACGAGAGTGGTTCCTTCCAACCGAAGAAAAGCTAGTTGTACTTTAACTTCCTCTTCATCAATGTGATGGACACAACAATACACTTCAACTTGTCAGATCTAATTATCTATCTTTTCAAGATTAGCATCTCCATTAAACATAGGTAAATCAAATTTTACATCAAGCTTTAATAATGGTTTCTTAAAAGAGGCTTTATGGCTAAAATGATGAGAATGCTTAGAGGAAGAGGAACTAGAACTTGAAGGTGAAGATGGAGGCTCAAGAGGATCTCCTCCAGCCCCTTGGTTTACCGAAGCATCATCATTTGCACGTGCTTCCTTTTTCTTCCCTTTCTTCTTCATCCTCTTCTTGTAATCTCCATACATTCGCTCAACCATTTCTGACATGCGATAAAAGACGATGTGAAAGTTTTTCTCATGTTCATCATGCTTGTCCTCTTCTGCCATTTTCTTCCTTTGGGATGCATGACCAACTTCAGGATTGAAAGTCTTAAGAGTTCCTTCACCCTACTTATGCTTGGCCCTAGTAAGCATTCACACTTAACAATTCAAGTTAAAGATGACTGCTCTGATACCAACATTATTCGGGATCTTTTCATCGTGACTTGTAAAGAATTGCAATAAATGAGCATAAATTAAAGTGCACCATTAAAGAAGGAAAAACTCAAAAATGAAGAGACATAAGCATCAGATATGAACACAAAAACTTGATAACGGAGTTTGTCCTTGGTGGACTACGTCTCCAAGTCCTACTCTCAAATGGATAGGCTCTTTCATTAAATCAACAAAATAATTTGGCAAAATACATAAGTATACCTCATTCTGAAATCAAGCTACAGAAATAATGCTCAGATAAGAAAACAAACATCACCACTAAATTCATGGCGTCGAATTACCTAAAAATGATTGTTTCCATGCCTCGATCTGACTCTGGCACTCCCAAGCCCAAGAAGAATTTTGTCTCGGTTTTTTTTCCCTCTGCAACCTGCAATTATGACTATACTTTGCTTCAAAATTCATGCCCGGATGGTCATACGGTCCGCACGCCCCCCTTGTGGCTGGGTGGATGCATCATTTAAGAAATTATTTGGGAGTTGGTTGCTATGTGACACCTGCGACCTGTTGGTTAGGGAAGATATGTTAAGGCGTTGGTTGTGGGCGGAGGTCATGGGGTCAAACCTCGCGGACTCTCCTTTTTGGCCTTGTATTGTTATATATATATATATATAATTTTGTTCCGCCAGTTTTAGAACTTTTACTAGAACTGTATCCAAATGATATATCCGTGGATAGGCTTGGCCATGGTCCATCAGATTTGGTGGACCCACCAAACCTCTTTTTTTAAAATATTTGTTCATGGGCTATCCTTGGACATTTCTCGCTTGCCACGTGGCAGCCTCTGATTGGGCCACATGGAGGCCTCTCACTGGTCCACGCTGCCACCTGCCAAGTTAGCACACCACATCGACACACCACGTCAGTCGTATAGACTATATGGACTGCCACGTGGCACGGTCCGATTGGTCCACGAATTGGTCCAAAAATGTCAAAATCGGGTGACACGTGGTAGCCTCTAGTGCTGCCACATCATCATGCTGCCACATTTCACTTCCCTTCTCATGCCATGTGTGTTGTATAAATGTTGATGTCATTCATACAGATGTTGACATCAGCAGTATGGATGTTGACTCATCCCCTACTGACTGGGCTAGGTTGACCAAACTTTGACCATGAATATATTTCAATATGTAACTCTGTTTGACGAGCCATTTACATTGTTAGAAATATTGCAACGCACTCTTCACGATCGTGTCATTTTCTCTTAGTTTTGGGAACTTTGAATCTTTTCCCTTTCTCTGTCTGTTGGAGCCATTCTGAGCGTCCTGAGTTGCTTCTGTGAGTTCTGAGTTGTTCTTTGCCTTTTATGGATCCTTTTTGGATCACAATTAAAGTATGTAGATGGTACACTTAGCAACAACTAGCACGTGTGAATTTGATATAAAGAAAAGAATCAGATTTATCTTACATAATGATGAAAAATTTAAGATAATAGAAGAAATCTTGTTGCAAGACACGATCATGGTGGTGGTGGACAAGATGAGTAAAGCAACTCACTTTATTCCAATTACATCCACTTATAAATCCATAGATGTTGCTAACATTTTATTTAAAGAATTTTTTAGATTGCATGGCATGCCCAAGACAATTATTTCATAACAGGATGCTATATTCACATCAAAGAAAACTTGTAGCAAGAGCCCAAAGGGAAGAAGTATGAGGGATTCCAACTCACAGAGAATGCGCTGCTAATGTACAATAACATAATATACATGCCCAATTTGACAGAGATGAAAAACCTCATAATGGATGAGATTCATAAGAGACCCTATGCGGGCCATCCAAGTGATCAAAAGATTATAACAATAACAATAAAATTGTATTTCTGGCCAGGAATGAAAAGAGGTGTTGCATAGTATATTTCCAAGTGTTTGGAGTGCCAACAAGTCATGGTTGAGCACAAACACCCAACAAGGTTGTTGCAACTGGTGCAGATCCCAAAATGGAAATGGGATATTATCTCCATGGACTTCATTATAGGACTTCCAAGAACAACAAAATAACATGACATGATCATGGTGGCGTTGGACAAGTTGAGTAAGGAAACACACTTTATTCCAATTAAATCCACTTATAAAGCCATAGATGTTGCTAACACTTTTATTAAAGAAAAATTCAGATTGTATGGCATGCCCAAGACAATTATTTCATACCAGGATGCTAAATTCACATCAAATTTCTGGAAAAGCCTATTTGCATGCTTACCATCGCTTACCATCTTCAAATAGACAGGAAAACCGAGAGGGTAAACCGAGTGTTGGAAGATATGTTAAGGATGCATGTTATGCACCAACCCAATAAGTGGGAAGATTATTTACCTCTGGTAGAATTCTCCTACAACAATGGCTATCAGGAGTAATTAAGAATGAGCCCATTTGAGGCTATGTATGGCAGAAAGTGTAGAATTCCAATTAGTTGGTACAATCTCTTAGATATGATTACACTTGGACCTAGGATGTTGAAATAGATGGAACATGAAGTAATCAAAATTAAGAAGAATCTGAAAGTGGCTCAAGACAGGCAAAAGAGCCATGTTGACAACAAAAAAAACTCATATAAAGTTCAAGATAGGGGATCATGTGCATATCAGAGTTAATCCTAAGAGGAGTTACCTAAGAATGAGAACTTGGGCCAAGATGGAACCTCACTATTGTGGACCACTTGAAATCCTAGAAAGAGTAGGATCGGTGGCATACCGACTTGCTCATCCTCCAATTGTTAGAGATCATAATGTGTTCCACTTATCTCCATTAAATAAATATATTCATGATCCTAATCACGTCGTTGATTGGAATATGATACATGAGGAAATAGAAGGAAACTTCTATCCTGATACCCAACACATCTTTGACAAGAGAGAGACACTCCTCCGAAATTGAGCCATCATGTAGGTCAAGGTGCAGGGAAAACATTTTGGAGTAGATGAGGATACATGGGAGCTGGAGGATGCCATGAGAATGGCATACCCCCCCTACCCTATTTTTTATAGAAAATTGTTACATTGATAGTAAACACCGAGGATGATGTTTCTTTTAAGGGGAATGGGAATGTAACACCCTATTTTCCCCTAGTCTGTAATTATAATTAATATTTAAAGACTATGCCTAAGAGACAATGTAATTGTGTTATATGTTTAATGACAAATGCCAACAAGATGATTGAAGGGTGAGGCCTTAAAGCACTGACCATGATACCACAAGTGGGAACTGGTGAAAAAAATCGAGAATCAATTTGTTTACCCAAGAATTAACCTTTACCTAAGAGAGATTTAATGCCTAAATATGCTGGAAGTATTCTACCTACCTTTGCTTAGAAGAAAATTAGTTAACGAGATTTGACTTGGTGTTTGAAGCAATGAAGTCTTCCTTTAGAATTATACAAGGGGGAACAATTGGGTGAGTTGAATATCTCAACCAGAAGTACCACAAAAGTGCCCCTTCAATTTGGGATCTTGACTCCCAGAAGCTTTTGACAGAAGCAAGTGAAGAAACTTGAGGAAGGGGAGAAGGTAGAAAACACACAAACATAAGGTTAGGAACATGGGAGGAGAACCCGACACATGGAAAAGAAAGAAGCACACAAGTGCATGAGAGTAGACTGAATATTTTCGTGAGGAAAATAGGAAGCTTACCTAGTAAGCTTGTGGTCAAATGGAAGCATAAATTTCCCAAATCTGAACTTGAGTAGAGAGGGCCACAAGTTGGTGCTTGTTGCAAAGAAACAAACACTCTTAAGAGGAGGGTATTGAGGGACTACATAGCAAGGGAGGGACACCATTGTGCAAAGGAAATCCATCTAGGAAGGAATTTTGGAAGCTTGTGGTGGCCTAGGAATCAAGGGTAGAGGATATTTTTGTTGTTGCATGATAGTGAAGGAGAGTGTCCTTCACGATAAGACCTAAAAGTTGCGAGAAATTATATGATTTTCCCTAGTGGTATCATGGCTTGGCACGAGGGTGGCATGATGTATAAAAAAACATGTGCATTAAAGCCTAAGGTTGATTAGAAAGGAATTCACCCTTAGATAGTGCATTGGTTGGATTTTATTTTAGAAACATATAAGTATTCTCAGAGCTCTTTGTAAAAATATTTACAAATGAATGTCAATATTTGCACTTATGATTTTTTGAAAATGTTGTAAATGATGAATGAATGTTTAAATTTTAAGTTTTTCTATCCGTTGAGTACAATCCCAAAAGGGTGAATACCCATTGATTCCATGCATAAGAAACCCAAATTTTGGAGCCTGCGATTTTGTGTTTTCCCATGTGCATGGAAATTGAAATTTTTCAGCATAGTCAAACCATGGTTTCGAGTGAATATGTCGGTAGAAGTTATGCTTGTGTTAAGTGCATGGACCGATGACTTGTAATCCTTGATTAGGACCCCTGCTAGTATCGGAGAGGAGGTGAAGAGTTTATTCACCTGGGGAGCGATGTTATTCCCCCGAGTTTTCATTCTCTAAGTCATGGTAGAGGCCACACTAGGCTTAGAAGAAATACGTATTCACATGGGGAGAAATGCTATTCCCTTGGGTTTTCATTCCCTAAGTTGTGGTAGAGGCCACCCTTATACCCCTATGTGTCAACCCGAGGAAATATGGACTATGGATTGGGTGTCGGAAGTAGATCTCAACCGTTCGTTGGAGATCAACGTTCGAATGAAGCCTTCTGGAAAGGATTGCATGGAAAGATCCATGATATTTGCATGGGTGGAATTTCCGATAGGGAGAATTTGAAGGTTTGATCCTGAAGGGGCGAGGACCATTGATATGCCACAAATTCGGCCCAAAAATATTTGAATTGTAGATCTGCCATGGACCTTTTCCATTAAAAACATGTTAAAGTTTTGTCATTCTCATTAAATGTCACACGAATTTGGAACTCTGCAGGGATCTGTACCATTGGATCAAGGAATTTTTAGCCATTAGATCCATCAAAAACCTCTCATCGAAATGATCCGTTCATAGGGTCATCTAGAGTAACTATGTGATTCCAAGCGAGTGCATCTGACTGATTAAAGGTCGCGCACCTTTTGAACCTGAAAATATCTGGACCGTAGATCATAACATATCTTGTCTATTATACGTTGGACCTTGGGAGTGTCTATTAACTATCACGTAATTTGGGAAGACTGCAGAGATCCATTTGGTTGATCAAGATCAATCGTAGCAATTAGATCCCTCAGAGAGTGGGGCTTCTGGGAGAAGTCATTCAAAAGAACTTGTGGAAGGCTTGTGTGTCAAGTGGTCTCATTTGACTGACTATTCATCGCACATATCTGATATTCGAAAAGATATGGGGATCGTCAAAATAAATTGGTTCCAACCATATGATGTTGAGATTTGAGATTCCATTTTTGAGTTCTGCGTTGAGTTTTCGTTAGGGTTTTCCATGGGTTTCAAACCTAGTGTGTGCCATGTCCGATGGCATGTCACCTGCCACAACAACACACACATGCTCACCTTGTCAGCTAGTACATATGATGGGGATCCAAGTGGATACCACGTGGAGGTGAAATGGATAGTGAGTGGAGGAGACCTATAAACTTTAAGAAGTCATAACTTATGATATCGAACTCATATTTTGGCATATTAATAGTCGTTGGAAATATCTTGAGGATTTGATTCTATGTAAGGGTTTATCTTATTTTGAGGAGTTGGGTTTGGAAGAGGAAATTTTGACATCCCACTAGACTAATTAAGGGTTAGGGGGTTGGGTGTTCTATAGGAACACTTGATCCCTTCTTCAAAATGGAGTTTGGAGAAATGTTGATCAACTTGTTGCTTGATCCTATTATAATCCATGACTAGATTATCTTTGAGAGAGCATATATGGTTAGCCCAAGTTGTGAGGCTTTTGTTGAATTCTTGTATCTTGGAGACTCCTAGCAAGTACGATAGCACTGAGGGAGGATTTTGGCCATAGAAAACCTCAAAGGGAGTCATGTGAGTGGCACAATGATAAGTTGTATTGTACCACCATTATATTAGGGGTAACCATTGAACCCATTGGGACTGTCATTCTGAAGTAAAGCACTACAAATATGTTTCCAAACACTTGTTGATAGATTCAATATAATGATTAGTCTAGGGGTGATAGGTAGTGCTAAGATGTATTTAAGTTCCCTAGATCCCAAATAGTTGTTTCCAGAAATTTCTAGTGAAAGTGGTATAACGGTCTGTTACAATAGATTGTGGCATAACATGGAATTTAAAGATATTATCCATGAAGACTTGAGCGATCGTGGAAGATTTGATGGGGTGTTGCAAGGAATTGAAATGAGAATATTTGGAAAGGCGATCAACCGCAACCATGATGGAAAATTTATTTCCAAATTTAAGTAACCCCACAATGAATTCCATAGAAATGTAGGAATTTTGTTCACTAGTAGTAGGAAATAGGGTTTCCAATGACAAAATGCACAAATTTGAATGACAACTCCTTTTGTATGAGTTTCCAAGGTTGGAAATAATAAGTAGGGTTTTGAGGGTCCCAAGGATAAGGGATTTCTAGGTACTATAGTTCTCTAATATACATGTGGGGTTAAATGATAGTACTCGACCCAATTTCTCAGGGTTCTAACTAAAGAGGCTCAACTGTACCCTTAACTATACTACTCGATTACCTAAATACTAGAGAGTAATCTTCTTAAGTGATGTTCATGGTGCCACTATAGTAGACAACTGGTAGAATGGCTAATATAAGGCTAGTTTAATGAAACTTGGAGGACTTTAGATATACTTGAGGGTACGTGGAAGTGAAATTATGTATACATATGTTTTATAATGTGGTAGTATTTGAAGGGGTACCAACATGGGTTACAAGGGTTTCCAACTAGGTGAAACCTCTTGTACTTCCTGCATGTATGCTTCCCCTATTGCATGTTTACCCACTTAACGCCAAATCACTATGCTATTTATAGACGTTGAAACATGTCTCTAGCCTAAAAATAAATTTCTCTAAAATATGTGCTTAGGAAAGTGCTCCGATACCACTTGTAGTTTTATTTATGAGCAAATTGATCGAGATAGACAAGAAATAATAGATTTTACCTAGATTTACTATAGAAAAGATAGATTGCAACCACAATAGACAAATAAAGAATCATAATAGCACCAAAATATTATATGTAATACCCTATTTCCCCCAGCTTGTAAATATAACTATAACATGCTAAAAGACTATGGGCAGACTGGATATGTGTGGATGTTGGAATTGATGAACCTTTTTGTTGTAAAAGGTAATGTATATATTTTTGTTACTAAATAAAATGGAAAGTGTTGCATAATTGTTGAAGGGGTTTGCCAAGGTAGATCATGATGTATGAGAGAGATGGTGAGGGGAACCAACAATGGTTGAGATGACCCCCACCAGACCAATACTCTACCAGATTTAAATTATTCAGACCCAAAATAGTCCTATAACCCAGAAAAATAAATTACCATTCAGGCTGGTAGTTGGGAAGTTCTCCTCAAGAGTCAATGAGGAGATGGGCAGAGTACCCATCTGGAAACAAATTCCTAGCCTAACCACGAAATGGGGATTTGGACCCACAAAATATTGTAGAGGGAGGCAAGAAAAGAGAGGAAAAATTTGTGGGAAAAAGAGAGGATGCAATGAGAATGGTTCTAGTGACCATTTATGAAGAGGGAGAGCATGTGAAACTCTCTGATTATGAAGAGAACTAAAAAACGAATTTCTTCTAGGTACAAGAATTTGTTGGGAAACATTTTTAGTCCAAGATGATAAGCACAGTTGCAGAGAAGATGAGTGAATGACGAAGCACTCATTGCAGACCCCCTTGCTTGGTGGAGAGAAAACCGATTTTCCAATTTCCTATGGGAGGAGGAGAGTGGATTTCGTCCCTAGTTGTTGTTGAACATAAGGAAGAAGCTCTCTCAGAGCATCATGATCTAGCTAGGGGATCGCTCGTGGTCAATCCTTCCAGGAGTTTTTGTTCCTACGTTTGGGTGGAAAAGGGAACCCCTTTCAATAGTTGCATCACTATTTGGTTTCTAGATAAGTATATTTGGTTAGATCTCTGTAGTGTTTAGATCAGAGAAAATTTTATACTATGTTCTAGAACTGTGTAAGTTTAATTTCTGATAAAAGTGACTTGAGAAATTTAAGTAAAATAAGGAGAATATCTTAGCTAAAGCTCATTTGATTTAATTCCTTATCTCTTGACTATTTGTGTGTTAAAATAAGATTTATGGCAGTGGATGTTGTGGTTCATTGTGATGTATAGTTTAATGCATACTTGAGAAATGATGACTGAACAATTAAAAATCTCTATAACACATCTAAAGGAAGAGAGAGTGATTTTTGCTGCATAATTGTTATGGGATTAATTGGTAAATGAGGATATAAACAGATCTCCCTAGATCCACCTAGATATAGAACAAAACAAAACAGAATATGATGCTTTCCCTAAGATCTAACTATTGAGTTTACAAGGTAACAAGAGATGGACAATATACCGTTTAAATGTTGTTTCCTCTTGCCATTGCCATCCTAGCTCCACTCCGGTGCTCCTGTGATATTGAATCTGCAAGGGAACACAAGCCAACCAAAGTGAAAGAGATACAATGAACTCAACAAGAACCTATGTATGTGATCAAGGAATCATACAATAAAATAAGACAAATTTTATGGGAAAGAAACATATCACTGTATCATATTAAAATGAAAGTGGAGATTAAAACCAAAGCCTTGATGTCATAAGGTCCCCTTTCGATGACCCTTTTCTCCAACACACACACTTTCTCCAACCTTGAATGAAGAAAATACACAATGACTTGATGAACTGAAATGAGGCTCTCAAGAATGGACCAATGCAAAATTCTCCATACAATTCTTAGCCTATTAAACCTTAGCCTTTTCCATGAGAGATCCCTCTTTTTATAATATGAAAGAGAGATGGTTGAGGAGATTAGGATGATCCCACCAAATCAAAGAAGCGAGTAAGATCCAAACCGTTCGGAGTCCACCTCATCTTCTAGAAGATCCCCTTCCTGAACATTCGTGAAACTTGACCTTTTTTTAGTCTTTTGGCCTCATCACACCCTAGGTATAATGCAGCCTGCAGAGACATCATGGTCCATATTCAGAGCAAGGGGTGACGATCAAGCATTGTTGCACCCTATGTATAGTGCAGCCTATGACGACCTTCCTTAATATGGTTTTTGAGAAGAGACATCCAGTCACTTTCCTCATGGAGAAAGGCTCTTTTTGGGAACATGAACACATGTTGTCAATGGATCATTGAGGTGACCAAAATAATGTGTAATAGAATGCCCCCCAAAGTATGAAGTTGGAACTCATGACAGCTGAAATACTTTGTAGAATTCGTGTGTCGGAAACAAAGAGTGCACTGATCAAGAACCTGCAAACAGTCAAGCATCAACATAATAATATACCATTGTCCGAGGTAGGCATTCCCATACTCAGATTACAAAATTTCAAATGAGCCATGGCCACTAAATATACACTGTGGATCCATGTCATAGTGAATCGACATAGCCACCTAGAATACATTATGGATCTATGCTCTAATGAATTCAAATTCAGACATAGCCACGAGACATACAAAGTGGATCTATGTGTCAATACAAATCATGAATACTCTGTCACAACCTGGATCAAAATGATGAGATCCAGGGTCTTCATTTCCATCATCTCTAAGTACGAATATATCCATGTGATTATAGGTGTTGAAGTCGAACATGGTAGAAACCACTTGATTACCGGTCATTAATGAAAATCGTTAACAAGTACGAGGTAAATCACCATTGATGTCAATGACTCCCGAGGTACCCTAGTACAATCCAATGAATGTGAATAAATGAGTTGAAGTCGAACACTCGATGGAATCTCCTAATCAGGGGTCAATGATGTGAACCCACTGTTGAAAGTGAAGATACTTGCCATTGAGGCATTCATTCTCTAAGGTACTAAATGATTTCTAAGTCTTGTTCCTGAATAATGAGTTGAAGTCGACAGGAAAAGACTCGTCACAACAGGGCCTTGATGTATCCCCCATCAATGACATGAAATATGTAACAGATTTGAGGTAGATCGGAGTATGAAATGATTCAAAACTGACATGGGAAAGGCCGACATGGTAGAAAATTTATAACTGCAGATGGTCGACTCGATAGAAAGCTTGTTTAGGTTAGACTTCTCTTGAACATATGAATGACACAAC
Source organism: Picea sitchensis (assembly GCA_010110895.2). Taxonomy (NCBI): domain Eukaryota; kingdom Viridiplantae; phylum Streptophyta; class Pinopsida; order Pinales; family Pinaceae; genus Picea; species Picea sitchensis. Next base: position 28,367 of record SNQJ01S0108980.1, read on the forward strand.
AATGGTGTTGGAAGCATTGACTCAAGGAGGACCCGATATATGGACATGTGAATAATCAAATGAGAGACAAATGGATTTCCCAACCTAGTTGCAATGATGAAGGGGGGTGTCATGTTCAAGAGCGACTATTACTGCCACTAATATAAATATAGAGACACATTTCTTTCCCAATTTCACCCCCACCATTTCTGGCGAGTACCTCTTTATTTTTATGCAAGCTTGAGGAGGATAACATATGCTTGTTGGTGTAAGCTCATCCTTCGTACAAGTCCCTCAAAGTATGTTTAATGAACCCTAAGAAGGAGTGGTTCGGTCCCATATGGGTCTTTCAATGTTTGTTTAATGAGTCCAAAGAGAGAAAACTCAGTGGTTTTTCATGTTTAGAGAGTCTGAAAAACACTTAAAGAAAACTCCAATAGGTCCTTTTTCGTAAATTAATCTGATGAGACCAAAAAAGTGATAATCTACCACTCATTAGATGTTTTGTTCAAATACTTTTACGAGTGTGAAAAGAACAAGGTCACTCTGCAATATTTTCATGTTTAGAGAGTCTGAAAAGAGCTTAAAGGGAACTCCAGGGGGTTCCTTTTTCGTATAACCTTTATGAGTATGAAAAAGTGATAAAAGTATACTTGGTTACATTATCATTGATTTATGAGCATGAGGACAAACAAAGACTAAGCTCAGATTTTTTCCTGAAAAACTCTAAAAGGATTTGTACATGCGACAAATGTATAAAAAAAAACCAAAAAACGTATCCTTTCTCCAACGTTTCACTCCTAGGCTTTTTATCTGTAAAAATCGACCACTTGTAGAGTTGTTAGGACTTTAGGGTTTAGATGAAACATATTAAATAATATAAAATATAAATGAAAAAGTGAAAAGATTAATAAAAATGGGTAAAAACCTCATTTCACCCAAACCTTGCTCCAAAACCCCCTTTTTACCT
>SNQJ01S0108982.1:11946-25579 GCA_010110895.2 Picea sitchensis
TTTGGTGACTATTTATGCCATATAATGCTTTAGATAATGCCCGTTGACAACGGCATTGAGGAATTCACCGTCTAAATTTTCCAGTATGAAATAATTTTTTCCTTCAAGAGATGAGACTCTGTGATCGAATTTACCATGTTTCGTTGTTTCTTCCCTCCTTGCATCCCACCGTAGTACTAAATCACCTAGGAGGAAATCTTTGTCCTTTGCCCTGTGGTCGAATAATGCCTTCATGTCATCCTGATACTTTTGCATCCTTTCATCTACTTCGACCTTGTGTTGTTGAACCTTGATTAGCTGGTTTATCCTCCTAGTGACATGATTAGGTTCCTCTTTCTGATCTTGCCACAATTTTATCACGGGGAGTGCTAAATTTATAGGTAACACCGCATTTGTCCCATATACCATCTAAAAATGAGACATGTAGATAGACTTTTTAGTGCCTATGCGATTCGCCCACAAAGCGTACTTTAAATGTACATGCCAAGACTTTTTGTTTTCATCCAACACTTTCTTAATTATATTGATCAAGCTCTTGTTAGACAACTCGACCAGTCCATTTCCTTGGGGGTAATACGTTGTAGAATGGACAAGAATGATATTATACTTTTGGCAGAAGCTGATCATAGCCATAGATTTGAAATCCTGGGCATTATCCATGACTATCTTTTGGTGGCAGCCAAATCTTGATAGGATATTGTCTTCTAAGAAATCTATTACCACCGAGTCAGTTGCCCTTTTAGTTGGAATAGCTTCCACCCATTTAGTAAAGTAGTCCGTGGAATTTAAGATCCACTTGTGTTGGGAACTATAATGTGGATTAATCTCTCCTATAAAATATATCCCCCATTGTTGAAAAGGGGCCTCAGTTTTGACCGAAACTAAAGGTAGAGCCAGGAGTTTCTGTTTACCTGCAAATAGTTGATAAGGGTTACAGGCTCGGACCTTGGCGTTAACGTATGAAAAGCATTTTGGCCAGTAATACCTAGCCCTCAGAATTTTGTAAGCTGTGGCCCTCCAAGCATGATGTCCTCCACAAACTCCTTCGTGAAATTCACTTATAACCCTTTCTGTTTCCAATTCGACTAATAAGACTAACAAGAAATCGAGCAGGTCTTTCCAATATGGTTGATTTTTAGCGATACAATACTTAACCGCATGAAGATTTAAAGTCTGGGATTTTGATGGCAATAGTTCACTGGGGCATTTTAGAGTCAGTAGGTAGGATACTATGTTTCTATACCATTCTGATGATACAAACTTCTCCCCAATCTTAATTTCACTTGTTGGTTCATCAAGCTCATTTATGTTCATGTTTTCCTCATATCCCTGTAGGCAGTTTATATCCAGCGCTCTAAGATTTGATTCAACCAAAAGTTTAGCCAGGCCTTGTCCTTTTATCAATTTAGTAGGTTTGATTTCCAGGTCAAATTCTTGAATCTTGGCCAACCATCGTCCTCTTTTCCCATGACTATCTGGTTGTACCAAAATATCTTTCACAGAATTGGTCAGTACGTATGCAATGATCTTGGAGTGTAATACATATGTTCTAAATGCCTTCAGTTCTTTTACCATGGCGTATGCTTGCTTTTCTATTATATCATATTTAATTTATGCATCTCTGAGTCTCTTGCTGAAAAAGGAGATCGGTTGTTCGAAACCGTCTTCGTTCTTTTGGAGGAGCACCGCAGCAATCGTGTGTTCAGAGGAAAATGAGAAAATAAGAAAGTACTTCAGATAATTAGGACTTGCCAATACATGTGCCTCGGTTATAAATTTCTTAATGTGTGCGAACGACGCTTTGGCCTCTATTGTCCACTTTACTTCGATGTTATTTTTCAGCATATCTGTGATCAATTTTACAATTTCAGCGAAATTTGCGATAAATCTTCGTAAAAAAATTATTTTTCCTAGAAAAGATTGAATTTCTTTTACATTTCTAGGAATGTTTATAGTGTCTATCACTTCAACCCTCTTAGAATCAATATTAATTCCATCCTTAGATACAACATGACCCAATAATTTACCCTCTTTCATGGTGAAGTGTGATTTCTTGGGGTTTAAGGATAGACCAAACCTGCGGCATTTTTCGAATGTTTGTTTAAGGTGTAACAGATGCTCTTCGTCAGATTTGGAGAAAACTGTTAAATCATTGAGATAGATGACTATGAACTTATCCCTCTCTATGATGAAAGCGATGTCCATTGAACGTCGGAATGTGGCTTCTGCATTCATCAAACCGAAAGGCATTTTATCATACATGAACGTACCACAAGGGGTAGTAAAAGTTGTTTGTTCTTTATCTTGTTCATTCATGGCGATTTGATTATATCCAGAGAAACTATCAATCATAGACATCCTATTCACCCCAACTACCCTTTCTAGCACAAGATCCATTTTAGGCAGCGGATAGTTGTCTTTAAATTTATGAAATCTACGCACAGTCTAATTTCCCCACTCTTTTTTCTGATCGGGACCAGATTTGCCACCCAGTCGAAATATCTCAAAGGTACTATAATTTTCTCCTCTAAAAGCTTCTTCACTTCTCTCTCGACCACATGCAATAGAATGGGGTTGATTTTCCTAATCTTTTGTCTAAAAGGTTTGACCTCAGGCTTTAAAGGTATCTTGTGATCCATCACGATAGTGTCGTAAGTTCTTAATTTGTCGTAAGACTAGGCGAAAACTTCTTTAAATTGTCTGAGTAGGTCCTTATATTTGTCCTTTATTTCAGGGGGGAGGAGTTTAGATATTTTAACCATCCTGGATTCTTCTTTGGTTCCTATGTCACAGTCCTCAACCTCTTATGGTCGGGGTTGTAAGGTGGATTTTACAGGTATGTCGTTTTTATCAAACAGTATTTCCAGAGGGATCAGTCCTTTCAGAATTTGGTTATTTTTTAGGACCAGCATGCGATGATTTGCAATTTTGTCTTGGAAATCTTGAGGGTGCTCTCCTTCTTGCATGATCCATATCTAGTCATTCTGATTTTCTTGATCTGCATGAGTTTCAGAGAATTCACCTATTGCTTCAAGAAACTTCTTAATTTGTTCATCATCCTCAAAAACCTGCCAGTGCTAGATATTATTTGGTATAGATGGTATGTGTCTTATCTCTATGTGATACTAAAATTTAAAGGTTGTAGGAGGAGTGAAAGTTGAAGCCGCTTTAGCTAATGCATCAGCATGTAATTTTTCTATGCGTGGGATGAAATGGACATTTACAGACGAGAAATTTTTTTCCATCAGATCCCAGGCACAATTTTTGTATGATCTTAATCTGGGATGCTTAGCTTGGTACTGTCGATTTATTTGTTTGACTACTAACTCTGCATCTCCATATATCTCTAGGTTATTTATTTTTAGCTTCCTGGCAGCCTCTAATCCTAAGACCAAGGCTTCATATTCACATAGGTTGTTAGTATAATCTATATCCCATTGTAGTCTATAAGAAAAAGGAACAACGAAATTTTCTTCAGGCACCACAAAAAGCACTCTTTCACCAGCCCCTTCGCAAGAAGAGGCACCGTAAAAAAACATTTTCCAGATACCAGTGCTACATATATCCTCGGTCATGTAACCTAAATCTTCATGCTCTATATCATTTTCCTCTGTACAACCATCTAAACCATCATCAAAAGACAAGATACAATTTCCTAAATCTTGATCTGCAATGTAAATAGGGAAATTGTTCAGATTTTGAGGGTTGCTAACTGTATATGCTAACCTTGTCTCCCTGTACAACCAAGTAAATTTCCCACCAAACACAGGGATTGTGGCGAAGGTCATATCCAGTTGAAGAGAACCCCCCAACTTGGCTCCCCATGACCTAGACAACAGTAATCCATACTTGGGGGGAATGTCAACAATGACCACATCCATCAAGATGCTTTTGACTGGGACTTGTACCAGGGTGACTACTAAATCTTTTATCATTCCCATACATTTAACTTTTCTCGAATCAAAAGAGTAAAGATCTTTGTAAGGTCTGGTGATCTGGAGACCCAATTTGTCCATAATAATTTTAGGCATCATGTTATGGGAGGCTTCGGAGTCTAGCCTGCAATTATGTAGCAGTTGATCGTATACATTTAAGGTGATATAAAAGGGAGCAATAGAGTCTTTGGCCCCTTCAAAATGTGGACCAAAAGTGATGTTGGGTTTATCATCTTCTAGGTTCAAAACATCAGATTGGATTTCTGGCTCTGAAACACCTATCACTTTGGTAATCTGCTTTCAATAAACTGGGTTTTTTGCTAACTCTACCAGAGGAATTGGTATTTTAATTTTATTTATCTCGTTTTTTAAAATGAAATCTCTGCTTACCTTGTATGTTTCTCTAGTTGGGACTTTCGAATCCTTCTTTTCCAACTTATTTGTCTGGACCACTTTATTACTCATGATCTTGGTTGAAGGTGTAATTGCATTAGCTGTTTCGGTTCCTTGTGTTTGGGTCTCAACTTTTCCCACCTCGGGTTCTTGTGTGTTTACTACTTTCACTTCGTTGTTAGGTAACATGGTTTCTTCTGAAGTAGGTTCATAAGTTTGACCTCTTGGGAGAATTTTCTTAGGTTGAGTAGTTGACATGGGCTTACTCTTAGATCTCAAGTTGTACTTAGGTTGGACCTCAGCCATTATCATATCGGTTTCTTCTTGATAACTACACAAGTCAGTATGATCTCTTTCTTCACCCTTAACAGACGATTGTTGAGTGTTTAAAGATTTTTCATAATCCTCTCTAGTCAGATAAGGTTGTGTGCAGTCATCACCCAAGTTCATGACATCCTCATCTGAATCTCCGAAATCTTGGAGATCATTTGCTCCTATAAAATTTTCGTTCTTTAGGGGATTTTGTATTTTTTGATCCTCATTTTTTATCTGTCTTTGCTAGTTTGGGGGATTGGGATTCCTCTTGAAATCCTTTTTGGCGAAAGAATTAGCTTTAGCCTGTTCCAACTCCATTCTGGATATCTTATTAGATAGTTCCTTAATTACCCTGGCCATATCGTCTACTTTGTCATTTGTGTATCTATTAGACCCTAACGGTCCTGCTTGTTCTCTAAAGCGTCTAGTTTCTTAGTTTCTCGTTTCTACTTTAGATTTTAGCTTACCAGAAGCCATCATATTTGACTCAATTTCTATAGTGTCATCTTGCATTTGGTTTAGAGTAGTTCCCCTTCTTTCTCACAAAAGGAGTGAAAAATATGGTTCGAAAGCCCTCATGAAAGTTATTTTGGCTGCAGGTTGGGATTGTTTAACCTCGGCTGGGATTTTGTTATATAGCTTGTTGAATCTTTGAATAAACTCCATAACTGTTGCTGAATTCTTTTTTCTTAAAGACCCAAACTCGGTTAAATAATATATGTGGTCCTTTCTTTCTCCCCATTGTCTAAGGAAAGCATCTTCCAAGGCGTCATAGGACAAGATAGATCCTGCAAGTAGACTCTGAAACCAAGTTCGGACCTGACCTTCGAAGGTTTGGACAAGAAGAGTTGAATACATGTCTTCATGTTCGAGACCTAGGATGTCTGTGAATTGATCAAAGAAATTTATGTGTTTGGCTGTGGTCATATCTCCTTCTCCAGTGAATTTTGGCAAATTTTTTATATAATTTTCAGGAAGTCCGTGCAGAGCAACGGGCAATACTAAGGGAGTGTATCTTGCTGCCACTTTCGCAAACACTCTAGGAGGGGGGGTAGGCCCTTGGCCTCCATCTCCTCCCCCAGAAGAACCTCCACCTCCTCCTCCAACAACCCCTCCACCTCCTCCTTCGACGGTTTCCATCGTTATTAGTGGAAAGTTGTAAAGGGGGTTTTGGAAGATTAAAAGTGAATCTTTACTTTCTTCGCAGGGTGAAAAATCTGAGGATGACTAGTAAGGGATGCGAGGGCTTGGCTCTTTAGACTTGCAAGAGATGTAGTCAGGGGAACCAATGGGTGTGGAATATGGATGTGTGAAATATTCTTCGAGACCGTGTGAGGTCACGAAATTCAACTGAAGAGTCGACGATATATCAACAGTAGATGAATTTTCTACAAGACTTTTTCCTTTATGTTCTAGAGGGGTTATCGGACGGGTTTCACTTCTAACTTCAAAGCATTTTAATGTTAGATACTTAGTGTCAAAGAGAGGGCTACGTGAAGTCGAAGGTTTAGAAGAAATCTTGGTCTTCAGTTGTAGGTATTTAGGCTGATAGATTGCAGGGGTCGGCTTAAGAGAGCCTCTCGCCTTTAAAATCTTCTCAGGATCGGTAATGGGTGTGGTCTGTTTACCATCCGGGTTTTTCCTAGTATTCCTTCATCTGGATGCCAGCTTAATAATCGTGGAGTCACCAAGTGAAAGACTGGAAAGCCTTTAAAAAGTGTGCACTCTTTGTTCACTATCAAAGTGTGGCACTTTCAACGAAAAAAATGTCATTTTCCCAGGGAAAAATATTTCGTAACTTTGGTCCCCGGCAACGGCGCCAAAAAGATGTTGTTCCAGAGTCTATACTTAAGGCTTGGAAGCACGGTGTCTAGGCATCCAAAAGTGAGTAAGGGTTAAAGAAAGAAGAAATGTCAACCTTCGGCAAGTGAAGCTAGGGATGATTTTTGGGTTGGAGTTGTCTAGTTTCCAACTGTTCCTGGATGTTTATATCTCGTTCAATCGCCGCCCATGAATGTTCAAGTTCAACCTGGGTAGTGGTTTTTTTAAGAATAGTTTCAAAAATATTTAAGGCAATATGTGTTTGATCTGATAGTCTCGGTTCGGTATTAGGTTGTCTTGTTACAGGGACAGTCATGGAGGAACAGAATGATAAGAAAATCTCGGGGGAAATTTAGGTGTTGTCTCAATTCGGTCATATAAAGGAGAGTTTATAGTTCCATGAGTGAAAATAGGGTGCAAACCAAAGGCCCTTTCCCGTAACTGAGTTATATTTTAATAAAGATGTATGAGGTGGGAGAAAACATTAATTTATCTATCATGTAAGGCTCCTATCAAGGGAGAATCTCACTTATAAACAGAAGAAGAAAAAGGTAAAGAAATAACCCGATGAAGCATAAAATATATATAGAATTCTAAAGTGTTGACTAGTCTTACACCTGTTGATAGCTAGTACAGAGGAAAAACAGTAAACAATATAGAAAACTAGAATTCATTCACTATAGTAGAGGTTGTACTAAATTATAGCGAAGCATTCATCAGATACAAATATGAAATGACATTAAATATGAGATACAAGGAAACAAACTCATAACACAGTCATGACGAAATTGAGAATCTTCGGATTTTCTTTATATTAACTCTCAAGATAGAAAACCTCTATTACAATCAACACAAAAAGGTCCAACCCTTGTTCCTTCCTTCTATTGTATATTTATACAGATTTACATATGATGGAATCATAATCGTTCTAGGATTTTTGGTTACAACAAGAAGGAGATCAATCATTTCATTTCTTTATCTCTGTCTTTATTTGGTACCATAAGCTTGCCCTCTCGCATGCTCAGTACAAGCGACACATCTTTCCACCAGTCGAGATATCAACCTTGACGGTTCCGCTTGACAATTGGCCTCAAAAGAGTAACAATCTCGAGCTAATTGTGGCAACCTTTTTTCCATCTATCGGTCTAGGATGTCAATAGCGCACAATTGCACACTTGGTTTAATCATACATTTATCTATTTGAACTATGTTTGCCATAGCTACTTGTGAGATTTCGGTCAAATCTCTTTCTTATTTCTCATTTATATCAAGTAAGATTTTCGCTATATTCATTTGAATCAATGTTTTATCATTTCCTTCGCTATCAATACCTAACAGATTACCATCTATAGAACCAAAAGACTCTTCAAAGGATTTCATTACCTTATTGGTTTGCAGTATACCTTCTGATATACTATGCTCCCATTCTTTCAATAAAATATTTCCTCTGGTCTGCTCTAAAATGGAAAACCTAGGAGTACTTCCCGATTCCCTGTTGTTTGTAACTATTACATCCTCTTGAAATGTGACCTGAGCTGCTCCAGCTTCTCTTTCTCTGACAGATAAATTTTCCAATACTTGATCAATGAGTAAGCAGTTGTCCCAAATTATCTCTACCTTGGTGAGTAAACTTTGATGGGCTGCAGAAACTCTTCTCTGAATCTGCATCGCCTGGGATTGGAACATCCCGATATTTATAACTTTACTTTTGGCAATTTCCACTCTAGCCTGTAGCTGCTCAATCAAGTCTTTTTGCTGGCCCACTTGTATCTGACCGGTTTGAGCTACTAGCTCTGCCTGTTTGAGCTTAGTTTTGAGCAGCTCTATCTCCTTTTTATCGGCCAACCTTTCTTGTTCTATTCCTACACTTTCCTTGTCCTTGGCAGCCTCCTCTACTGTGGCTTGTTTAGCTTCTAGGGTTTTGATGAGGCGATTTTTTCACTTCAGCTGATATTTCAAAACCCTGACTGAAAATTGGTTTGTTGTAGCATACACCCCTAATGTCCCAGTTATTTCTGTCGAAAAATCTTCTTTCTTCTTGTCTTTCCCATAATTCAACACCTTGAAATTCTTGTCTATTGATCCCTCTTCCTGATAGAATTCTCTTTTTACTACAACCTTTCTCTTCTTATCGAAAAAGAACTCATTTGGAGGGAGCTCTTCCATCCTTATAGGTCTCAATTTTTCGTTTAAAATCCACCATGTGTCTATGTTTCCCTGAGTTGACTGCAAGGGAGTAATGGAGGCGATGGGATCTCTGATTTTCTTAGCTGAATGTCCTAGAGTAGTAACCGAAGTCTGCTTTTTGGGTGGCTTGGGAATCTTTATCTCTAGTTTCGGACTCTTAGTTTGCTCTTCCCTGCCCTGGTGTTTTTCTTGGCTGGGTGCCACATCTTTGGAGCCTTTGGATTCTTTTTGTTGCACCTCTACTGTACTTGGATTCTCAGCCTACAATACTGAGGGAAGACAACTACATCGATGTTCTTGGAATTTTAGAACATCAGCCCTATCTTCGGGTGCCAGGGTTTGTATCCGAGTTGAAACCTCGGCATAAGATCTCGTGCCTCGGAAAATGTCATTCGAGGGAAAATTTCCATGTTTGAACCTTTTTATTCCGTAGCTGGCAAAGTGATTACCCATGACCCTTTGCGGATCGTGCTTCTTGAATTCTACATGAACTAATTTTAGGTCTTTCAGGGTTGTTGCCTCAACTTTAGCATGCATGAAATCTAACAAAGAATATGAATTTAAATGAATAGGAAAAGGTGGCCATACGTTCTTTGAATATCCCTTAAGCTCCTTGCTTATGCCACTGATTACAATTTGCCTAGCAACCTTACGACAAGCCAGCTTATCGGGTATGAATAATGGTAATGCATGGGGGGGAATAGAAGCCCTGAAAACCCTGAGATATGAGAATTCAGCTTCTACATACCAGTCATTTATGTTACTCCAATTCATCGCTATGCTGTCCAAGATCCGGGGTGGCAGGTGGTTGAAAATAGTGACATGCAGCGGTACCATTACCCAGTTAAAGATTTCATACAAAAAATTTGTTGCTTTGTTTTCCCACACTTTTGAATGGTAGACGTGGATGGGCTCGGCCTCTAATGGAGTCCAACTCCAACTCATTAAGGGAAAGGTAATTAGAAAACACACGGCGTCCATAATGTACGTGGACACAAAGAACGAAGCAGTCTTTCTGCTCTCCCTCTACGCCCGATACTCCATAACTCGACTGGTCAAGCTATCAGACAGTATTTTAGCCCAGTCGAAGGAATAGTCTTCGGCGACTTAATGTATTAGAGGCACCCACTGAAAGAAAAAATGTGTGGTGTCCTCTCTCCCGTATAATCTGCAGGTCATCATAGCTACATATTTGAATTGTGGTTCCAGAGAAACTATTGAATATATATCGTTACTGTCCTCCCTGAACTTTGCAGGGTGTGAGACCCAATCTTTGATTAAACTGGACATAGTCTTGTCATATTGCACACATTCCTTCTATTTGAAATTCTCCAAGAATTCGACATTGTATGTAAAGTGTGACACAGTTGGTAAATTGTACATTGCTTGAAGTTGTTTGGGTCTGAAAGTGCCAATAGTGACCTTCTGCTCATTGATGATGGTTATGGTTGGTATATCCACATGGTATAATGCCCACTAGACCATATCCTAGTAAGGGAGCAGTCATGGCCTAGCCGCTACTTTATGCATTCCATCTTGGACGATGATCTTATATTTGGTGGTCAGGTCGTCTTTTTCATCGTCACTAGAATCATCCTAATAATCTACCAATTCGGACCGTAGAACATCAAAAACAAATGACCAGGTCTTGACAGAGTCGACAATTTGAGGTGAAGTATCAGAGACATTGTCTGAACCTTGTCCCGAAACCTCAATGTTGGCTTTAGATGCTTTTCGTGGGGCCATGGTGGGGGATCCTGCTTTAGCTCTTCTGTGATAAAAATACGTATACATACAGAAATTAGTTTGTGGAGAAAGTTTTCTCTGTGTAATGTAGAAATGAATTTGTGATAACAAATAATAGATATATACATTCGACCATTTAAAACTCGATACTTTTCAGGAACAGAATAGTCAAATCATTCTTAAATATAATTTAGCAATAAAAACCCAATCCTCATTTGTCGATTCGCCTTGTTTCTAATTAATGCCATAAATTTTGATAGTTCGAAACGCAAGTTGGCACAAGGAAAAATTAAGATTGCCTCGTAGATTGTGCATGCATCAAATCACGGGAAATACTGGCTTAGCTCAATTAATTAGGTTTTATCAACGTTAATTAATCTTTTGGTACTCGCTACATTTGGAGTTTTCACTCTAACCGTTCCAGCCTCTAAAACCCGAGACTGCGATAATTAGCTTTGGTTAGATAAAAATGAAACCAAGACTAAGTGTTTAATTAATCATGTTTAAAAAAGAACAAATATCGTGGTTATTTATATCGTGATTTCATGACTTGGAGCTTCAAAGGTATAGCTTCAGCGATGTTCGTATGTCGAGTTGTGAAATTGCGAGATCGCGACTTCGCGACTCAGAGATTCAAAGGTATAGCTTCCGGGATGTTCATATGTCGAGTTGTGAAATCGTGAGATCGTGATGATCTGATTTAATTAAATTTGGGGATAAAACCAGATTAAGTATTTAATTAATTATGTTTCTATCTTTATCATGACTTCGCGACTTGGGGCTTTGACGGTGTAGCCTTTGAGGGAAAACATGTCGAGTTGCGAATTTTCGAATGAGTTTAACCACGGCTAAACTTTTTACCTTTAACACTAACCTGGGTTACTTAAAACAAGAGTCTATTGGTTTCACCTATCGGGATTATGACGGTAAGACTTTTGGAGTTAGTAAACGCCGAGACACGAAATCTCGATGGTGCTTAACTGTAGTTTATAAAATATTTACTCTCTCTACTAACCTGGGTAAAACTTTAAAGTTATTTCTCCATTTCTCTCTTTGGGGATTGTGAACTATGTGATCTATAACACCTAAAATGCGAAATCCTGAGGTAAGAAAGGGGAAAAAAAATCATTTGAATGAAAATTATAACTTGCCTTGAGAGTATGATAATAGTCGTTGCTTGCATGATGAGACTTCTGAGATTTTGAAAAAAATAAAGGAAAATATGGAAACCAACTTTCGATTTTGAGTATTAAGAAAGAAAATTCAAAATGGGCTAAAAGCAAAGGCGGCTCCAATAGCCTGCTTGAAGATTTGATGTCCATAGTAGAACTCTACACTTTACTCACCAAAGTCTTCCTTCTATTCACCTTTACTCCAACTTACTGACTGAAGTTTATCAAGACCTTAATTGCTTGTGTGTGCTAGTCCAATTTTCTGAGCTAAAACGATATTATCTTGAGTCTTACCCATTTGACCCCTTTAAAACTCATTCATAGTGACATATAACCTGATGGGTATTGAGCTTACCTTCTATGCAATCTGAGGGTGAATCTCAATGCTAACACAATGTACAAGGACAATCAAAATGAAAAGGTGATGAGAAAGACTCTGCCCAAAAATTCAACCCCAGACAGGTTTCCTATCATCCCACAAACACTTAACAATCACTACAATGACCCAACAAGACTCAACAAACATAAAATCCCACTCAACAACCCCCAAACCCAGTAAACAAGCACAAGAGGTTGGCGTACGTGACTATTCAAGGAAATAGAGCATATGTATGCATCTTGCAGAGGGACAACCTGCGTATATACATGATTGTCAAGCCAAAAACTATGTATATGTTTCAAAAACAAATCCAAGCAAGGGAGAAGGCTATAAAAATTAGACCTGGAGTGAAAAGAGGTTTTCAAGCAATGATATGACAAGAAACACAATAGGAACAAGAGAAATCTAAGGAGGAAGACACTCCAAACCCTAAGAAAGAAGATTCAATCCCCAGTATGGTCGCCAATTTTGTTACGAGGAAAATCTCTCTATGGCTAGGGTAAACCACAACAGACGGAAATGACTGCAGAAATCAACTCTATTCTCAAGTATGCTATATAAATGAATATGATATAAAGACAAGATAAAAGGCCTACCTCATCCATACGTTCGATGAAGTCCACCATTGAACACTTGACCCAAAGAAATATACCTACAACTAGTCTTCAACAACCAAGCAAAGCAAGAATATGCTGATAATAAATTATGTTAGCAAATTCAATAACATAATCCATTAATAAACATGACAAATATGCCCATGGAATAATAATTCAACTATTTGCAAGATATCAATTGGATGGGAAAAGAGTATTTCTATTAATATATGATCAGCAGAAATGAAAATGTTACAAACTTCTATGTCGGCAAAGTTCAAAACCGAGAAACTAAGTTCCTTTCAGTTGGGCCTCCACCACTTCAATCCTCCACCAAAGGATATTTCATAGAAGAAAGACAATGAATTTCTCAATCAAATAAGGGAATATCTTGGGGGCTGAACACTGTGTTCAGACTTAAAGGACAAAGGGATGCAAACTCAATATGAAGTAAATAATTTCTCCAAAGTAAATTTTCTCTCAAAGTTGAATTATTTATCCTTTTTTCCATAGCTTGGAATTGGCCCATTTATAGCCTTCAAATGGAACTGAAGGGCCGATTTGAAACGTTTCCAGTATATGGAAGGTCAAGGATCATAGATATCCTGTTGTGACATGGAAATCCAACACCATTTTTCATTTTTGGGCACAAATCCCAATGTACATGGGTTGTAGTGGTGCAACCTGCGTATACGCATGTTGTGTAGTAGACACGGTGTGTACATGTGGAAAAAATGCATTTTTTAGCTCTAAAATTTGCAAAAAGGGATGAAAAGCCTGCATAGGGAAATGGAAAAAGGCCTTATGTGCAATATTGCATAGGGTGAGGGAAATATTTCTATAACAGGGAGGGGGTATAGACAAGGAGGAGGAAAAGAAGGAGAGGATGGAGAGATAAAACAAGAGTAGAAGAGGGGTCAAGAATGAGATGGACAGAGAGAGAGGGAGGTAGAATTGAGGGAAAAGAGGAGGTGGGGAGGGAGAGCGAAAGAGGGGAAAAGAGAGTGGGAGTGATACTAACAATGAGTAGAGAGAAAGAGGTGGTAGATGTAAGAGAGAAAGGGAGGTGAAATAATGGGAGGTAGGGGGTGA
>SNQJ01S0108982.1:25589-54904 GCA_010110895.2 Picea sitchensis
AAGAGAGGCAGACATAGAACGGGGGGTATTGATAGATTGAGAGGAAGGGGGGATAGAAAGGGAGATAAAGAGGGGGAATATAGAGAGAAAGAGGGGCATAGAGATAGTGAGACTGAGACTAACAATGAGGAGAGAGATAAAGGGTGGGGGAGAGGTGGAAACAAGAGAGGGGTGTAATAAGAGAGAGAGAGAGGGTGGGGGGATAGAGAGGGAGTGGTTGTGAGAGTCTGAGTCATGTCAATGCAAGGTCTAGGTCTAGGTATTTCCATGCCTTGTGATGTCTAAGTCTTGCCATGTCTAGGTTTTACCATGTATAAGAGTGTGAGGGAGAGAGAGGGAAATATACAAGGAGGGTAGAGAGGGAGAGTGAGAGGGAGACAAAGAGGGGCGATGGATGTAGGAGAGAGAGAGAAAGAGAGAGGAATGACAAAGAAAAGATAACTTATAAGAGCACTCACATGCTCTAGGAATGACAAAGAAAAAATAACTTATAAGAGCACATGCACGCTCTAGGAACCTAGTGGATTTAGGTTCAAGATGACAAACCTAGTAGTTTGGTCTGCAAATTGATAAAAACAATCTATTTTTGTGAATACCTCTCTATATCTTTTTGTTTGACATTATTTTTATATAGGATAAACAATTCAGTTTTTTTTAAAACTACAGACATAGATAGAATCGACTATGCAGATTCCAAATTTATATATATATCAAAATCCTAGAATACATACCTCTCTTATTTTTGCTATAAATTTTAGTCGAATTAACCATTTCTTGAATGAGTTATATGCAACACTAGAGGAGACTAATATCTATGATCTGATAAAAAATAAATTGTTTTGATCATGTTAAGACCCTCTTAGCCTGCACAAACAAAAGACATTGTAATTTCAGGGATATGTTGACTTTGATAATTTAAAAAAAAATATTAAATTGATATTATAAATTTCCAAAAAATACACGTCATAAGAAAAATGATTTCTCTACAAGTATACAAGTTTTTGGAATGAAATCATTAAGGTACTCAAAACCTGCATGAACAAAAACATATACCTTATATTTTGTTGGAAAAATAAGATACCACTATTAGAAAAAATCAAATTTGACATAGTTATTAACAATTTCTATGAATAAAATTTGTATACTCGGAAAGATCATTCAATTTCCTATGTTTTGAATCTTCTTACACCATATTCAAATTCATTGTAAAATTACCTTGAATAATCCCTCCAGGTTAATAGATGGTTGTTTTTTCAAGTTTGCATTGCCACTAACGTGTCATGAGAGACCATCATTAGCTTTTACTCACCCTTGAGATTTGTGGTTGTTTTCTATGATGGAGCTTTATTTATTGAATCTTAAACTTGAGAATCTTAAACCATTGTTGGATCTCTTTGTTGTACAACCTTAGTAGCCACACATAAGTTAGTCAATCTTCCCAAGCTTGATAACAGGAAACAAACCTCTCTATGATTTCAACAATCTATCCACCCTCTTTTTCATTAGTTTGGATATAATATAGGAATATACAAGTACCGAATTGTATAGTTTTTCATAATATTATTCGTCCGAATTAGAAAAAAAAATAAAAATTTCATGAATATGGTTCGGTTCTCCAATTAATACGAAAATTCGAATTCGATATGAGTCTGTGTGCAAATATAAATCCTGGAAGTTGCGGTGGCAGTGTTGTTTTATGTGTTTTTTGTATACAAGAGAGAAATTTTATGTTGCAGGAGTGTGATTAATGTTTATGGACCCCAATGATATCTGGTTTGTGGGTTCACTATTTTTATTCTAGAAGAATGGCAAGAGGCATATAGAATGGTATGCACATATGTTGGCTAGTTCCCCCATGCATACCATTGTGGTGGAACATCTTGGTAGAGCTAAGATGGTGGTGACCAATCTTTTCTTATAACGTCCCAAGTTTGGATGAAGTTATCTTCCATAATGTCGATGGCCATTTAGTTGCACAGGGTTTATTATAATATTTACGAATATTGTGGGAGATTTCTTATGGTTTCATTCTTTGTTTTCAATAAACCCGCACATAAAATAAATAAAACATAAGATAAAACCCCCAAAAAGGAGGGATAACAACTAAATTACATAAATGAAAATAAAGACTCTTTGTTTCCCTTCCCCTTCAATGCCAAATCAAAGACTTCTTGTTTCGCTTCCCCCTTCAATGCCAAATCGATTTTCTTCCAAAATAAATGGGAAATGAATAATTATGCTCAGGGCTATCCTTGGCTTGGGTTGGTGGAACCTCATGAGAATTTTTTGAATCCCTTCATGTTTGAAATTGTTTCCTTTATATGTAACAAATTGTCATTCTCATGTAAAACTATGCCTTTTGTTGTAGCATTTATAAGATGACTGAAAACAAATTTTGAGGCTTTTTTGAGGTATTGAATATAATGATTATCCATTTAGAATTTCTAAAACTTTGAAAAAATAGTATGTTTGAGTATTTGTAAGATGTATACAAGATGTGTTTGTAAGATGTATAGTCAATCTTCCCAAGCTTGATAACAAGAAACAAACCTATCTCTATGCTTTCAACAATCTATCCATCCTCTTTTTCATTAGTTTAGATATAATATAGGCCTATACAGGTGCCGAGCCGTATAGTTTTTCATAATATTATTCGTCTAAATTGGAAAAAAAAATAAAAATTCATGGATACGGTTCGGTTCTCCGATTAATATGGAAATTCGAATTCAATATGAGTCTATGTGCAAATATAAAACCTGGAAGTTGTAGTGCCAGTGTTTTTTTATGCACTTTCTGTATACAGGCGAGAAATTTTATGTTGCACAAGTGCGATTAAGGTTTATGGACCCCATCGATATTTAGTCATGGATTCACTATTTTTTGTTCTAGAAGAATGGAAAGAGGCATATAGAATGGTACGCTCATATGTTAGCCAATTCCCCCATGCATACCATTGTGGTGGAACGTCTTGGCAGAGCTAATATGGCGGTGACCAATCTTTTATTATAACGTCTCAAGTATGGATGAAGTTATATTCCATAATGTCGATGTCAATTTAGTTTCACATGGCTTATTATACTGTTTACATATATTTTGGGAGAGTTTTTATCATTTATGACAAGGTAAAAATATAGATTTTAATTGTTTAGCATTGTATTACAATCATTCATTAATTATGTCAACCCCAGATTCAATATGTACTTGCGAGGCACTCTGTACAGTTTACACAAAAAAGAGAACTAGCAAATCAAATGTAAAATATGGACAGGAAGGAAACGAATCACAATACTTTGACCTTTTGATGTGATGTGGTATCTCTCAGGACTAAGTTTCCTAAGATATCATAGGCTTGACCCTTGAATGTTCACTTAGCGAGATTTAAAAGTATTGTGGTTCTATAGAAGATGTGTATACTTATCCAAAAAGAAATATCAAAACCTATTGTATTCATGAATCATTACTAAACTAACACAAAAATAGTAGATTTAGCAATTTTAACAGTGCCCATTCATAATCCTGTGAATGATATCAAAATTATTGTAGTGGCTAGGATCTACGTATACCCATACTCAACATAAAATGTTGGAGTAGACAAAGGATACTAGTATAAGCAATGGCTAGGATATATTGGCTCTAATAATTATTAACGGTCATTCTTCAGCAATTTTCAGGGGCCATTATGTAGCATACACTTCACTAACATAGAAAATACATAGACTAACAATCACACATGAATATACTTAGAAGAAAATAACCATGAACAAAAAATAAATGGTACATGGTTATACCTGTGAGTGGGCCCAAGCTCACAGTATGCCTGTACTCTAACTCGACTAGATTACCAACAAGGAATTACCACTCATAAACACAAATTATATATTGCAATCTATGAAATCTGAAACAATATTTTACTCAGTCATGTTCTTCATATGTTTCACACCCTTTCTCAAGTGAGCGTACACACATATATATACAATAGGTAATTAAAACAACTCTAAAGACAGAGCACCAATATCCTAAGATGTTGGAAAATAAAGTTACAACAAAATAGATGCCTATAACTCCTATTCGCTAGATCTCCATATGTTTGGTATACGACCAATCAATTGGTCTCTTCCCACGATTCATTCATTGGGGTTGTTGCAATCAGATTCCCACATGCACTTGTCATAAAGATGTTGGGTATCTTATTTAATATCCATTGTTATCTATTTTTAGTGCTTAAACAAAATATTAAATTCTCTTGCCACTTGTTTTGATGCTAGCTGATCCTTCAAAGTACTCGTATGTTATATCTCTCATTAAGGTAGATACTTGTATTATTTCAGCGCTGACCACTATTTGATGTTTGAGTTGATATATGTATGAGGTGACATATTATATATATTCAGAATATTCATATGTGGAACCTTGTTGAAGTTGGAATCCATATCGGATGTGACTTGTCAAGCTAAATATATCTTCCTTTGAGAATATAATATATATCTTCTTAAAATACCTTGAAGATATCACTTCTGAAAATGTCTTGAATATATGTATCTTCATATGTCTTCAAGAGAATGAACCTGGAACCTTGCATTCTATGGCTAGAATTAATGTTATTGAAAACCACACACATATAATAATTCAAATATCTTCTAAAACTCATTCTAATTATAATCTATGAAAGGAAATTAAGATGATTATATAGCAATGGTAATACCTTTGATAAAGGTAGGAATTTATAGATATAAGTATGTATGACATATAAAAAGGAAGGAAAAATGCATATGTATATAGGATATAGGGGACAAAAAGGATGCCAAAGTGGGGGTTCATCATCTCCCCCTTTTCGACCTAGTTACATGTCCTCATGCAACCTATTCCTCTTCTACCATCCATGCATGGAATGCTACCCATTCATAGGCTAGGTGTCCAAAATCACTTGGATAGTAATACCCATGGGTCATTTCCATTTGTAACCATTGAATCCTTTTCTCTTCCTCATCCCAAGTAGTAGATGCTTTATAGAACCTACTGGGGCACCAAATAATGGGGAAGTGGAATCTCAACCCTATCCACCGACTACCATATCTGAGTAGGGAGTTGGCATAGAATGTAGCATGATTAAGTGCCAATCCAAAATATGGATACCCTATTGGTTTTCGGTCTCTTAGATATTGAGGGAGAAATTCCCAGATATCATGAGAGATCAATAGTTCCTGGACTGAATGTGCTCTAGAAACCTACATGAGGTCTATTATGGAAACTTTTTGGTGCTGACGAATAGTGATGACATCTCTCGGATCTTTCCTTAACCTCTGTAGATCATCTTTCATAATATAAGGAAATGGATACTCATCCCTCACATTTAGGCTTGCCTCGGCTTCCATTCTTCTATAGAATTCTGCATCTTTCTTCCATTGAGAGAGACTGAAGATATGAGAGGTGAATGCCCTCAACTGAACATCACCAACACCATGGTTAGGATTTTAGTGGGCATTGTCAGGGAGGATGAAATTATAAAGCTATAGTTCACACATCAGATTTTGATCCTGCATTTCCACAGAAACATAGATATTGACAAAATCATCTCGTTTCTTAATCTCATGAGGTTGACCTGTTTCCATTGTTTCAGTCTGAAGGCTACCCACCGATCATGCAAGAGAAGGGGGTAAGACTTAGGTGGCTCTCTAATGTATATGCCTTCAAAAGGAAATCTCAGTAGTCTGTTGTGCTAATTTCTTTGTGTCTTCCAGTTGTTGCTTATATTGTTTAATCCTTTGAGTGCATCTTTGTTCTTGCTACAAGTACATGGAAAACCACCTCGCCTTGAGATTTTCTATGGCTTGCTTGTGGGATTCTTTATTGATCATCCCCAGGTCAAAGAGTTCATCCTTGTTTCTCCACTAGGGTAGATAAAGTTTCAACTGCATGAAATCATAAGTGTTGGTAATGATGTCGTCCAGGAAAGTATTAAAAATCTTTTGTGCTTCTTCAGCATGGATTTTTGCACAACTCTCCACTCTCTCGTCCAACACTTATTATCCTTGAATATCCTCCATTAGATTCCCTGCATCACTTAGGATCTTATGATATCTCAATCTAATTTTAATATTTTTATTCTGCAGCAAGAGTCTTCAATTTTGCTTAAGAAAGGTCTGGTAGCTAGGGCTGCAGAATCGGAAAGGCTTTGGTTCCACATGCCCTTTTCCCTTTTTCTACTTCTTGTCATGTCCTTTATGCCTAGGACTGAAATTTGGACTGGCTGGCAGGTCCTGAGGCTCATTTAATACCTTGGTCGAGGAAGGAGAGGAAGGGGAAATTTCAAATCCCATCCAAGTCTTCTTTGTATTCAGAAGTGGGGGTTCTACCCTTTCAAGCGCTGCTACAATATCGATCATGACATCATCCTTTTCTCCTTCCACTTCTAATTTTTCATCAATATGTTCATCAGATGCCTCTTTTTAGGACTTTTTATCTTTCTCCACAAGAGTGGTTGTTCCTAAAACTTTCAGAGAGACTCTAGTGGATCTCCTGCACCCTATAGTGACACCCTCGGGCCTCTTCTTGGGTGGTAAGGTTCTCATTTTGGGTTTAGTTAGTATTGAGCTCATGAAGGTGCTCCATGAAACCCCTAATATGTTCATCTCCTCACTTATAACCAACATTATGAGACCTTTGTGATACATAGAAGTTTTAGGATTTCGTTTCTTTCTCAAAAACTCAGCCATTTTAGACAGGCTTTTATGTAAATAGTAAGGCATGCTAAGTAGTTTTTCCCCTCTTAAATGTAGTAAGATTATAATATGGTAATGGTGGACCAAATTATACCTCCCATCACAAGTAATAAACTCTTGTAGGTGAAATACCACCTCATCCCATGGGGAGCTTAATGCTTCCCTTACTATCCCCTTTCTCAGGTCTAGAAGTGGGATGGTACCTTAAGAAATGGAATCCAAATTTCAGGGGCTACCTTTAAATTTTTATACCATTTTTCTCCTTGCAGTGGCAGTCCTGTGATTTTTCTCATAGACTCTCCAGACACAAGGATATTTAATCTTCTAATACTAGCTTGTTTCCCATCAAAACTCTGAGCAAATTCCATGGTAAGATCAAAATCAAATCCTTGAATTTTTTCTAGGAACTGTAGCCATCCATCCTTCTCGAATATCCTCATGACTGCTGGATTTTTCCTAATGTTTTCAATGTTATTGGGCTCATTTCTATTCGTTGTCCCTCCCATATTTTCAAAGAATAAATCTTCTCTAAAAATGATACATAATGATATTTAAATTTCTCCTGACCTCCAAATCTCGCTATATTTATTTGCAGCATCCTTCGTGTTCTTACTCGTGATTTCAAACTTGCACCCAACTTTTGGACATGCCCCTCATAACTAGCGGCTTACCATGCCTCTATTTTTTGTAGCTAGCCTAGCCCGATTCATCTTTGTGATAACTAGCATCCAACTGGTCGAGATATGTCGATGAGATTAATATCTGTTGTATGCTCGGGACTGAACCCAACTTCACTTGTATTCATGGTCGAAATTGAACCTTATTTTGTCCTTTTTTCATGCTGTCTCAAGCACTTAGAATCCGACTCTGCTTGGAATTGATCACGATTTTGTCACATTACTGTGCTTGGAATGAATCCCGACTCTTCCCTGTGTAACTTCACCCTATGCTCATACTTGGAATCGATTCAACTCTACCCTATCGTCATGTTGTATAAAACACTTTAGAACCCGACTCTGTTCTAGGTAGCTTGACCTATGCTCGCACTTTGAATTGATCCTTACTCTGCCCTTGTATATCTGTTAGAGGAGTAGATACTTGAGTGTGCAGGATAATGGATGAGCTATCATGGCTACCGTGGTGTGTACTGGATACTAGGTGCATTCATAAAATGTGGTGCTTCAGGTTGTTTCTTCTTACGCCAAGTGTCTCGATTTAAAAACTGGGCGGCAAGGTATGATAGAATTGGGGTGGTTTGGGATAAATATGGTCATGTTTATACGTAGAGGGGGTGAAACTATGGTCATCGGGAATTATTGTTTCTTAATGGTTGGTCAAAGTATTATTACCCTTGCTACGTAATGGTCGAAAGGATAAGGAATGGTCGAGTGTATAGTCACCATGGTATAGTGATACCCGGTTAGTAATGTAGTTAGGAAGGGTTATTACACCAGGGTGTCATTCATCACTACTTTGTTCATTATGTAGCATATAAAAATAGGGTCATATTGGTAGTGGGTAGATCTTAGGTATAGTTCTTAGTGGAATGTAGGGTTAGTAGTATTATCACTTTGCCAAATGATTTCCCAATTTCTATTTCACAGAAAAGAAGAAAAAAAAATGAGTTGTTAGAAAAAAACCTGAACCAATTCAATGGAGGATTGTAGGTGAAAGTGTTCCACTGTTGCTTTGTTGAATTCTGATTGACATGACACGTCCCTTATAACCCTGCATGATCAACACAATAATTGTAACTTGATCATATTCCTGTATACTTAAAAAATGATATGGCAAAAAGAAGATGTATATTGTGAGCTTATCACTAGACATTTGTTGTTCATTTTTATTATATATGTTTTTGTTTCCTTTTTCTTTTTTTTCTTCTTACAAACCTAGTCTGTTGGTGACCAGATTTTCAAACAAGAGTTTGTTCCACTACGTCCTGAGGATTTTTCACAACTGGAATTTCCTAACTGGGTGATATTGGCCAGTAATTGGTTTTCCAATATCATCAGTGACAGTAGTGCCCGAGGCCAAGTTTTCACTACCAGATCTTTATTACATTTTTTTTAGTAACAACGTAAAAATAGGTCAAGGAATAGTGGTCATAGGTGGTGATGCCATTGTTCCCATTATATTGAGATCATTTTGTTTGACTAATTCCTAAATAAATTCCTCCTTGTTCTTGGGCCTCTGATATAACCTAAGTCGATAGCCATTTTCCATAAGTGATGTCCTTGATTCGTCAATGGTATGGAGTTTAATGAAGCCATTATCATATATGGTATCTACCTCGTATGGTCCAAGCCATCGGGTGTGGAACTTGCCTTTAAAATATTTATACCGTGAATCAAACAGGAGGGCCCAATCCCCCTCTTTTAACTTCTTCTCTTTGATGAATTTGTCATGCCATTTATCTCTCTGTTGTTGGAGTAAAGCAGTTTGATGTATTGAATCTTGGCGAATCTCACCAAGCTCATTAATCTTCTTGAGCCTATGTTGTTGGGCTTCCAAGATATCCAAGCCTACTTGTAGTGCAATCCTCAGTGTTTTGATCTCGAATTAGATGGGGAGAACCACACGTTTTCAATACACTAGTTTATATGGAGTAAACCCTGTGGTGTTCCTCCAAGTGGTTTTGTAGGCCCATAAGGCCTTTAGGAGCCTGTTAGCCCAATATTTATGATGATGTTAGACTTCTTTAGTCATAATAGCTTCTAGTACTCGGTTTGTGATTTATACGTCGTCTTTTTCCTGAGGGTGGTACAAAGTTGACATCTGGTGCTTAATATTGAATTGCTCGGTGATGGACTAGATGAGCCGTGAAGTGAACTGGGTTTCTTGATCAGTAACGATCTCCCAGGGAACCCCAAAGTGGACGAAGATATCTTTTTATAAACATTTAGCCACTGCATCCTTTGTGGCCTTTGGAAGTGCTTTGGCTTTAACCCATTTGGTGACATAGTTTGTGCACACTAGAATGTACATATTATGCTTTAATGGTGGGTTAATAGGTCCCAGAAAGTCTAGGGCCCACTTCTCAAAGGGTTCTATCTGAAGCTGAGGCTAAAGCGGCATCTCATCTGACTTCACAGATCGTCCCATTCTCTGACACTTGTCGCAACTCCTGACATACTGCTTAATGTCCCTAAATATGGTCGGCCAATAATACCCTAGGTGTAGTACTTTATTTACAGTCCTTTTATCTGCGAAGTGGCCTCCTCAAGGTTCATCATGACATGCTTTTAAAATGTCATACATTTCATCCTCTCAAACACGTCGAATAATACGATCTTTCCTAGTATGGAAGAGATATCCTTCGATCCAAGAATATGTTGTGCTCTATCAGATAACCCTTTGAGGCTCTTTTGGGGATAGATGTTGCGGGAGTCTACCTGCAACCAAGTAGTTAGCGATATATGCAAACCACAGTCTATTAGTAGATAAAGAGAACAAGTGTTCATCTAGGAAGTTGTCTTCCATTGTAATGGCTTCTTCTTCATTGGTGAGTCGAGAGAAGAAGCCAGCAATGATGTTTTACTTCCCTAGTTTATCAATGATTAAAATGTCGAATTCTTGTAGTAAGAGAAAACACCGGGTCACTCTACCATTGGTGATAGATTTGTTCATAAGATACTAAATGGAGGAGTGATAAGTATGTATGAAGATGGAATAACTTGTGATGTAATGAAAAAATTTATTAATAACATACACAACAACAAGGAACTCTTTTTCGGTTACAGTATAGTTCTTTTCAGCAGGGGTAAGATTCTTACTGATGTAATAGATAGCATACAGACGTTGTTCCTCTTTCTATCCGAGAACAGCTCCAATGGATGTATCTGAGGTGTCCACAGAGATATGGAAAGGTATGGACCAATTGGGACCCCGCAAGATCGATGCAATGGATAATATTTCTTTTAAAGTTTCAAATGCGGTCTAACATTGATCATTCCAGGAAAATTCTATAGCTTTTGCAATTAATGAAAATAAGGGGGATGTTATCTTTGTAAAGTTTTCAATAAATCTTCGATAATATCCTGCATGTCCTAGAAAGCTGTAAAAATCTTTCTAGGTTGTGGGTACTGGAAGGTCGCGAATGACTTTGATCTTAGCAGGATCTACCTAGATTCCTGTAGGTGATATGTGGTGTCCTAGCACAACCCCATCAGTACGAAGCATATGGAATTTCTCATGTCTAAGAGAGAAGTTGGTTTCTTGGCACCTGATTAAGACCTTCTCTAAATTGTCTACAGCTTCTTGAAAGGTATCTCCATATACAGTAAAATCATCCATATAAATTTCCACGCAATCATTGGTCAAGTCAGAGAATATCCCTAATACAACCCTCTGGAATGTAGCAGGAGCGTTACATAGTCCAAAAAAAAGTTCTCGGTAAGAATAAGTTCCCCATGGGCATGTAAAATTGGTTTTCTCTTGATCTGTAGGGGTGATATGTATTTGATTATAACCACTAAACCCGTCAAGAAAAGAGAAATACTTTTTCCCCGCCAAGGTATCCAAGACTTGATAAATGAATGGTAACTTGAAGTAATCTTTCAAAGTGGCCTTATTCAGCTCTCTGTAGTCAAAAAAAATATGCCACTTTCCATTCTTCTTTGGCACAATAACGAAGAGTGAAACCCATTTAATGTCGGAGATTGGGTAAATGAAATTTATGTCAAGGAGCTACTAGAGATCCCCCTTGACTATATCCTTTAGATCAGGGTTCATCCTCCATTGAGGTTGTCAAATAGGTCGAGAATCCTCCTTAAGATAAATGTGATGGGTACATAGATTAGGGTGGATCCCTTTCATGTCAGTATAGTCCCAAGAAAAGGCAGGATTGTGATTTCTTAGTATTTCAATGAGTTTCTTTTGTTGAGAAGAATCTATCTTAGCATTGATATTCAAGGTTTTTCTAGGATGGATTTCAACAACTGAGATTTGATCTTCAAGGGTAGCATCTACAGGAATGAATTCATCTAGTAATTTTGTTGGTTCAATTGGAGAATAGACTTCCTGGAACTTCTCCCCGAGGATAGGCTCCAGAGTTGGGTGGCTAGCTATATGAAGATGTGCTAAATATGTAGAGATAAAATCATATTCATTAGCTTGTTTAAATGTTGATGCTTGGTCAAGGGTTAACAGAGGTTGCGCAAGTTCCTCATCACTATCTCCCAGGGGGAATTCTCTAGGTCAAAGGAATGTTTAGCAGGAGGATAGAGCGTTAGCTTCTTAGTTGAGTTCCCATGGGAGATGGTCATATTATCTGATCTGTAGCCGATATATGCATCCACAGTGGCCAACCAGGGTCTCCCCAAAATCAATGGGTATCCCCCTAGATTGGCCTTTGGTTGCAGGACCATAAAGTTAGTTGGGTATTTCCACGAGTCTATAGAAACAATTACATCTTCCAACATCTCCTCAGGTTTTACTATGGATCTATCTGCTAGTTGAAGGACTGTAGGGGTAGGTCAAAGACTAGGCAGTTGAAGTTTCTCCATGGTTTTTTTGGTCATTACATTTATGGACGCTCCTAATTCCACCAAAGTATGTGTGATGGAAATGTAATTAATGTTTAATTTGACCAATGGACTTCCTGGATCCATGTATTTGGCCATAAATACTTTTCCTAACATTAGATCGGCTAGCTTCCCTATGACATGAATAGTTTCTAGGTCTTTCTTCTTCCTTCCTGGTTTATTTAGGAAAAGTTCCCGAACAACCTTAGCATAGATCGAAAGATCCTTTGTAATATCCCCAGGACGAACCCAATTGTAAATGTAAATGCAAATGTACTTAAGCTGGTGAGTTGTTTGATATCATTTTTTGTATGCACCTTCATGGTATAGTGCGCGCATGTACTGCGTAGTAAAATGATGAACTGTGCACATTCTAGAATACTGCGCGCAACATCTTAAGTGTGCACGATTTTGAGGCTAGGGAGCCTTTGTGTATATGCTATGTTTTATAGGCTGGTGAGACACTTATTATAAGCTAGGATGCTTATGTTTTGATTAGGTTGGAGAGCCTATCTGTTGAAGGCTACTGCGCGTATTTTGTATATGTCTCATGATTAATATAAAATACATCACCGCGCGTAGACCGACCACGATAAAAGAGATGGGGGACTAAACTCCACTAGTTAGGGAAAGGTTGAGGGGCTAAAAGTTAAGGAAAAGGGCTAAGCTAGGGTGCTAAAGCCAAAAAAGAATATTATATTAATATTTATTTATCATAAAGTATGGATAATTATTTTATTCTAAGTTCTAAAGTTGGGGAAAAGTGGGTCAAAGTAGCTCCCAACATGACAAGTGTCAATTTGGGGACATGCATACATATTGTGGGGACTTATTTCATTTCGGGAGATCTTTTCCATCATTCAGTCATTATTCCAGGAACATTCACACAATCATTGATATATCCTCGTACCTTCATTTCACTGTACCTAAACTGTATCCATAGCCATATTTGTTTGTGTAGTTGGTTAGCTTGGGAGATGGACTGAAGAAGTGGGTTGTCAAGCCCGTGGAATATTGAAGAGGCGGGTTGTCAGACCCATGAGCAATTTCTCCTTGGGTGAGAGAATTGTTGGGAAGTGTTTTCCTGAAAGTGCTAAACTACAACTGCAGGACTCTGAGACTTCCTATCTAGCCTGTTGTTGAATCCCAGAAAGGAAGTGGGGTAGCCAAAGGACTGTTAAGAAGAGAAGGGGCACACTTCTTAGGGTGGGATAGGCATGTGGGGAATGAGGGACTGTAGGCTGTTAGTTTGAATAGGCACCTGTGACAGAGTCTTTCCTGTTGTCCATGATCCATTAGCCTAGTTAGGAATTCCTTTACCCGGGTGGAGTTTAGTCCCAGCTCGGGGGTGACCCACTACTGAGAGTGATGAGCACTGTGGTCTAAGGCTGGGAGGTTCATGGAAGGTCTCCACATAGTTGGTGATATTCTCACAAAGATAAGAGTCAATTGTGTGATAAATTTACATGATGTATTATTATTTACGTGTTTATGTTTATGGGTATTGCTTGTATATGTTGCATGTATATGTTTACTGTTATTTCAGTATGAATCTGTGCAATTATAGAATGTATTTATTTGTTTACATTTTATGTATATGTTTCTACAAGAGTTTTGTGTGTATATATTTTAATTGCATGCATATTGAAAATTTTATGTGGCATAGCTCAGTTGGATGTTGAGTATGTTACGGTATGTTCCGCAGTAAGAGAACGGAAGCATTCTCTGGAGTAGCATGGCCCGACATGGGTGGCTGGGGACGTTACAATATGGTATCAGAGCTTCAGTTTTCAACACTAAGCCTAGATGGGCCAAACAAGTTGAGTTGAAGCAAAATTTCACAGAGGATTGATTTCGAAGTGGCCAAATTTTGAGTTTTAGAGCGTCCATGGTAAAATTTAGAAGCAACGACGCAGAATTGGGAAAATCCCCAATTTCTGTTGTTAAATTCATGAGAAAATGGAGAAATTCGGCCATGAGATGAGATATTACTAGTTTAATATTTGTTCTAGCAAATTCAGACCTAGAATTGATCGAATTTGAAGTTACAGTGAAGCCATGACATATGGAGTGAGTTTAGTGGTTAAAATTCTCAATTCGTAAATTGAGTTTGGGAGAAATTTGTTCCACAAATGTCAACCCACAGCGATTTATTGTTACAGAGGTTGAACTAGTGTTATCGGGGTGAAATTGAAAAAATTTCATAGTTGCAAAATGTCTATGGAAGAAATGGGGAAAAGGTTAAGCAATAGCCCCAATTTCTGTAGCGAAATTCACGAGGAAATGATGCGCATAAAAATGAATGTGTGCAGGTGGGCGCACAAAAAAATGCATGTTGCGCAGTGAAAAATCTTGTGATATGTGAAAATTGGGCATTGTGTGGAAAAATGTTGGCGTGCTGGAGTGCGTGCTAAATTTTGGTAACGCGCAGAAAAATATGGTGTGTGGATGTGCGTTGTAAATTTTGGTGTCGCATGGAAAAATATTGATGTGCGGGTGCGTGCACTAAATTTTTCATTGCATGGTTCATAAGAAGGTGTGCACAGTGTAAACACACATAATAATGGCGCGTGGGGTGTATGCAGTATTGGCAGAGCGCAAAGGAGTTTGGTTGGTGTGCGTGCAATATGGATATATGTTGTCACGCGATAGTTTAGTCAATGGTGCACGCAGAGTACTTGTGCGTGGTGGGGGTGTATTGAAATTTGGCATGGTGCAGTGTATAGAGTGAAATGCATGTGGAATATCGGTGCACGATACAAAAACTGTGCAAAACCGGTATAATGCAATAACCAAAATTTTACGCGGTAGATATTGGCACGCGACACAAAACTAGTGCGCACAAGTTATTGGCGCGACAAAGAAGTGATGCACCATGGTTATAGGTGTGTGGACAACGATTTATCTTGTGGTGTTGTTGTGCATGGTAAATATGGGTGTATAGGTGGAAACTTGTGCGTGAGAAGTCATTTGAATGGTGAAAAACAATGAAAAACCAGCGAATTTCTGCGACATTTTATACAATTCGAACGTCATCTTTTTGAAGCAAGTTTTTGAGGGCCTTAACAACGTTTTTAGCTACTCAAAAACCACGAGAATAGAGTGTGAAAAGGAACACTCTATCTTTATTGCTCAAATAAAAGAGCTCGAAGAGATCTTTCTAATGGTGTTAACTGTTCATCAATGGAGCCTTTATGAGAAAGTTACAGCATAAATAGTGGAGGGTAAGTTTTAAAACCCAACTAGCTTCAAAGAGCCATAACTTTCTGCTCCGGAATCAGATTGAGGCGCTGGAGTGGTCAATGGAAAGATATTAAACCATAGAAGACATTCCCAGAGCTGAATTAAATTTATGGGTATGATATAGATGTTTAATATGGCAAAGAAGGTACCTGTAGCATTCCATACCAAAAACACAAATTGGCCTAGAAATTCATCAGGCTGTAACTGGCAACCCATAACCCAGAAAAAGGTGAAACTTGGAAAGAATGTCCATAATATGTATATGAAGAAAAAAAAATGATATCCTACTAAATATGCAATGGATTAAGTGCAATAATTCATAATTACAATGCAGATTTGCGCCAAGTTGAACAACGAACTGAAAAATTAATGGGCAAATCTCAAATAACCATGACTTTCTACTCAAGACTCAGAATTGAGCATGGGAGAAGGCGTTGGAAACGTATTGGATAGTGGAATATAATTATCCACCCAGAGAATTGATTTGGGCATTCAAATTTTTAAGAAATCAGAATAAAGGATTCTGATATATTATTGAACCAAAGTGGTTCATATTTTTTCATGAAATTGTGGAGTCAGTTAGCCTGACCAAGTTTTGTTGGATGCACATTTTGTAGAGTTAACAACAATTATATCAGATCAGGATCAACACAGATTCCAAAGTAATGGAAGAGGCACAGGGTACTTACATCCATGAATATGAAATCAGAGGGACAGATGTCCATTTGGGAATTGAAGGAACAAACTCCAATGGACATGGAGAAGGAAGGGATGAAAACATGAATATGGAAGAGACCATTAAAAATTTGTAGAAGGATGTCCAAATCCATAAATCTGATAATGAAATGATTATGAGAGCTAAGGAGCACCAGGATGGCTTCAACATGAAGTTATTGGAGAGCTTGAACATAATAGAAAAGAAATTGGATAAGGAGAGTGGGTCAAGCAAATCAGAAATTCATAGACCTCCTGATGAGAAAAGAAAAGCAAGAAGTGTTATCAGCCATCACCATCACTCCCCAAAGAATTCCAATAAGAGGGCACACAACAACTCAATTCCATCCCCTGTTAGGAAGCATAAGGGGTATCGGGTGGAGGAGATACAAGGAGAAATGAACAAAATCAAACCTCCTACATTTGATGGTGAACACAAGAAGGATGAAGATGCAGAGACATGGTTGTTGGGCATGAGAAAGTATTTTCAATTTCATAATTATTCTTCTCATGCAGAGGGTATAATTTCCATCTATCAACTCAAGGGAAATGCATCCATGTGGTGGGATCAACTTGTGTAGGTGCATCACATTAAAGAGAAAAGTGTTACTTGGAGGGAATTCAAGAAGGATTTTGAGAAGAAATACTTGACCAAGAGATACTATGACAAGAAAATGAAAGAGTTCTTTGAACTCAAGCTTGAGAGTATGACCATAGATGAATATGAAAGAAGTTTTTTAGAACTGTTGAAGTATGTCTCTTTCATCAAGGATGAGACAATGAAGATTCAAAGGTATTTGAGTGGATTACCATCATTCATCAATGATAAAATATAGTATGATGATCCCAAGACATTGGAGGAGACCATAAGGTGAGCTAAATGCCTATATGATCAGCAGAAAGAAAGGCCAACTTTCCAAAAATCTTGGGAAGACAAAAATAAATTCAAGATGGATAAGAGGAAGAAGGGATCTAAGCCACCCTTCTTCAAAAATAATCCTCAGGGACAACAAACTCCTAGAGAACCCAGAACAATTGAGACAGGGGGTCAAAGGCCAAGGAAACCACCTATTCAATGTTGGGGTTGTAAAGGAGACCATATGTTCATAGATTGTCCTCACAGAGGTGAAAAAGAGAGGACTGTTCACAATGTACATCAAGATGAAATAGTGGAGGACATGGGCAGAAATGTACCTAGGATCTATGCATCCTTGGACAACAAGCAAGTAGAGTATCAGTCACATATGATTGAAGTGGAAGGTATGATTAACAACCAAACCATTGATATTTTAATTGATTCAAGAGCTAGTCATAGTTATATAGATCCTAAGATGGTGGAAAGTTTGCATTTTCCAAGAAGCAAGCATGGAAAATCTTGGTTGGTGTGGTTGGCTAATGAGATGGTTAAGTCATGTCTTATGGACATGAATGGACTGAACACCAAGGCAGATTTGAACATCTTGCCTTTAGGTTCCTATGATTGTCTAATTGGGATGGATTTGTTGGACCAACATCATGCTCTTCTAGACTGTCATAAAAAAGAATTTACTTGCTTGGATGATGAATGGAAACTAAGGAAAGTGCAGGGAATTCCCAGGGCAGTAACCATCTGATAAATTTCAGTGTTGCAGCTGAGGAAATGTTACAGGAAAGGGTGTCAAATATTTGCAGCACATATGGAAGAGACACCTAAAGATAAGGTGCCAAATTTGGAAGATCATGCAGTCCTAGAAGATTTTGAAGATGTGTTCAAGGAGGTGCCAAGACTACTCCCAAAGAGAGATATTGATTTCTCTATAAATTTAATGCCTGGAGTAGCTCCAGTGTCAAAGAATCCTTACCGAATGAGTACACAAGAACTGTAGGAGTTGCAAATGCATCTTGAAGAACTTTTGAAGAAGGGGTGTATATGCCCAAGTGTGTCACCTTGGGGTGCCCCAGTCTTGTTCGTGAAGAAGAAATATGGGACATTAAGATTGTGCATTGATTTTAGACAGTTTAATAAAGTGACTATAAAGAATAAATATCCTTTGCCAAGGATTGATGATCTCTTTGATCAATTGAAGGATGCAAAGATATTTTCAAAGATATATCTCAGGTCAGGATACCATCAGGTAAGGATTAAAGAGGAAGATATCATCAATACTACCTTCAGAACAAGGTATAGTCATTATGAGTTCACAATGGTGCAATTTGGGTTGTCAAATGCACCAGTTGTTTTCATGTGCTTAATGAATGGTGTTTTCCGAGAATAATTAGGCAAGTTTGTCATTATCTTTTTGGATGACGTCCTTATATATTCCAAGTAAGAAGAAGAGCATGAGAATCATTTGAGGATGGTGTTACAAGTGTTAAGGGAGCATTCATTGTATGCTAAATTGAGCAAATGCTCATTTTACCAGAAGCAGTTCATTATTTGGTACATATCATTTCAAAGGATCTGATAGCAGTGGATCCTGAGAAGATAGATGCCATTAGAGAATGGTTAGCACCAAATAATGTGACATAGGTCAGATCATTCATGGCCCTTGTAGGATACTACAGAAGATTTATTGAAGGATTCTCAAAGATTGCACACCCAATCACTTCCTTGCAAAGAAAGGGTGTGGAGTTTTAGTGGACATTGGATTGTGAAAAGAGCTTCCAACACTAGAAACAATTATTAACAAGTGCTCCAATACTAAGGATTGCAGATCCAAATGAAGACTTCATTGTATGCACGAATGCATGTAAAGAAGGACTTGGTGGAGTCCTCGGTCAAAATGGATTTGTGATATGTTATGAATCCAGGAAGTTGAAGGAGCATGAAAGACACTATGCCACTCATGAATTGGAGTTGGCAGCCATAGTGCATGCCTTGAGGAAATGGAGACACTACTTCATGGGGAAAAGGTTTGAACTAAGAACGGACCATAATGGTCTGAAATATTTATTTGATCAGCCAACTCTAAATGCTAGGAAAAACAGATCGTTATAATTTCTAAGTGAATATAACTTTGATATAAAGCATATCAAAGGGAAAGAGAACAAAGTGGTTGATGCACTCATCAGAAGAGTGCATGAAATGAATGCTACATCCATTAGAATGTACCAATCAAATTTGAAAGACAAAATTTTAGAGGTTGCATAATTAGATTTGCAATACAAGGAATTAGTGGCAAAGTTACAGCAAGGTAATTTACAACAGAAAATTGAAGAATACAAGCTAGATAATGATGAAATTCTCATGTACAGGGGTAGAATTTATGTACCAAATTATTAGGAATTGAAAAATATGATATTGGGAGAAATGCATAATGTACCTTATGCTGGGCACCCAAGTTATCAGAAAACAATTGCAGCTTTCAAAAGCCAATATTATTGGCCAAGCATGAAGAAAGAGGTTGTTGATTTTATTGCCAAATGTTTGGAATGTCAAAAGGTAAATGCTAAGCATAGTCACCCAGCTGGTTTTCTACAGCCATTACTCATTCCTGAGTGGAAGTGGGAAGTTGTAACCATGGATTTCATCACCAAACTACCCAGGACAAACAAGAAACATGATTCTATCATGGTAGTAGTGGATAAGCTTACTAAAGCTGCCCATTTTATTCTAGTTAAGCTCACTCACAAGGCAGCCAACATTCTTGATGTTTATATGAGAGAAATTTCTAGATTGCATGGCATACCTAATACAATTGTGTCTGACAGAGATCCAAAATTTACCTAAAATTTTTGGAAGGGATTATTTAATGGATTTGGAACAAATTTGAATTTTAATACAACTTATCATCCAGAATCAGATGGACAAACAGAGAGGGTAAATCAAGTGATTGAGGATATGTTGAGGATGTATGTGATGGATAAACCATCAAAATGGGAAGACTACCTACACTTGGTAGATTTTGCTTATAAAAATGGGTACCAAGCATATTTAAAGATGAGTCCATTTGAGGCACTTTATGGCAAAAAGTGCAACACACCAGTAAGTTGGGATAACCTAGCAGATATAGCAGTGATTGGGCCATATTTACTCAGGGAAATGGAGGAGCAAATGATAAAAATAAAACAAAATTTAAAGGTTGCCCAAGACAGGCAGAAAAGTTATGTTGATAAGGGCTGAAATCATAGGGAATTTAAAGTGGGAGACCATGTATTCTTGAAAGTGAAGGCCAATAGAAGTTCCCTGAAGTTGGGAAATTGTTCAAAGTTGGCAGCTCGCTATTATGGGTCATTTGTAATCCTAGAGAGGATTAGTCCAATAGCTTATATGATTGCATTGTCTACATCTATGTATGTTCATAATGTATTCCATGTATCATTCCTCAAGAAATATATACCTAATGCTAATCATGTTATTGATTGGAATGTGATTCAGGTGGAGCAAGAAGGCGCTTTTCAAGTGCATCCAGTACGCATTCTGGATTGGAAAATCAAACATCTTTGGAATCGATCCATAGGGCTTGTAAAGGTCCAATGAACATTGTACGGTCCTAAGGACACTACTTGGGAACATGAGGATGCAATGCAGGCATAATACCCGCATCTTTTTTAGGATGTTTGAAATTTTGTTGTATATGTGTACATGATGCATTGAGGACAGTGCATAAATAAGGGGAGGGGATTGTAATATCCCCAGGACGAACCCAATTGTAAATGTAAATGCAAATGTACTTAAGCTGGTGAGATGTTTGATATCATTTTTTGTATGCACCTTCATGGCATAGTGTGCACATGTATTGTGCAGTAAAATGATGAAGTTTGCACATTCTAGAGTACTGCACACAACATCTTAAGTGCGTGCTATTTTGAGGCCAGTGAGCCTTTGTGTATATGCTATGTTTTATAGGCTGATGAGCCAATTATTATAAGCTAGGATGATTATTTTTTTATTAGGTCGGAGAGCCTAGATATTGAAGGCTAGTGCACCTATTTTGTATGTGTCTCATGATTAATATAAAATACATCGTTGTGCATAGACCGGCCACAATAAAAGAGATGGGGAACTAAAATCCACTAGTTAGGGAAAGGGTGAGGGGCTAAAAGTTAAGGAAAAGGGATAAGCTAGAGAGATAAATCCAAAAAGGAATATTATATTAATATTTTTTTATTATAAAGTATGGATAATTATTTTATCTTAAGTTCTAAAGTTGGGGATAAGTGGGTCAAAGTAGCTCCCAACATGACAAGTGTCAAGTTGGGGACATGCATACATATTTTGGGGACTTAGTTCATTTTGGGGGATCTTTTCCATCATTCAGCCATTATTCCAGGAACATTCACACAATCATTGATCTATCCTCGTACCTTCATTTCACTATACCTGAACTGTATCCATAGCCATATCTGTTTGTGTAGATGGTTAGCTTGGGAGATGGACTGAAGAAGCGAGTTTTCAGGCCCGTGGAATATTGAAGAGGCGGGTTGTCAGACCCGTGACCAATTTCTCTCTGGGTGAGAGAATTGTTGGGAAGTGTTTTCCTGAAGGTTCTAAACTATAGTTGAAGGACTCTGAGGCTTCCTGTCTGGCTTGTTGTTGAATCCCAGAAAGGAAGTGGGGCAGTCGAAGGACTATTGAGCAGAAAGGGGCACACTTCCTGGGGTGGGACAGGCATGTGGGGAATGAGGGACTGTAGGTTGTTAGTTTGAATAGGAACATGTGATGGAGTCTTTCATGTTGTCCATGAGCCATTAGCCTTGTTAAGAATCCCTTTACCCGGGTGGATTTTAGTCCCAGCTCAGGGGTGACCCACTGCGGTCTAAGGCTGGGAGGTTCATGGAAGGTTTGCAAGAAGTTGGAGATATTCTCACAAAGATAAGTGTCAATTGTGTGATAAATTTACATGATGTATTATTATTTACGTGTTTATGTTTATGTGTATTGCCTGTATATGTTGCATGTATATGTTTACTGTTATTTCAATATGAAACCGTGCAATTACATAATGTATTTATTTGTTTATGTTTTATGTATATGTTTTCGCAAGAGTTCTGTGTGTATATATTTTAATTGCATGCAGTTTGAAAAATTCATGTGGCATAGCTCAGTTGGATGTTGAGTATGTTACGGTATGTTCCGCAATAAGAGAACGAAAGCGTTCTTTGGAGTAGCATGGCTCGGCATGGGTGGTCGGGGACGTTACATCCTTGATAACTTGGAACAGAGGAATATTTACACACACATTTTGAAGTTCTCCTAAAAGGTCAAATTATGGTTGTGTGGGGGACTTTTCTATATTTAAACTTTCCAGATATGGTGGTTTTGAGAATAATTCCTTCTCATCGGAGTGTTTCTGAGGGATGTTTTGTTTTTCCTTGGAGGGATTAGCGTCCTAGTTTTCTACCTCAGGGGAATTTTCCTCTTCGTCCTTCTCTTGAATGATGGGTGAGGTTTGATCCTGAACCACTCTTCCAGATCATAGATGTATGTTTTGAAATTGCATAGGAGAAATGACATATGTGGGAAAGAAAGGTAGTTCAACGTTGTAGGCAGGATGAACTAATTTATTATTTGGAATTGGTATTGGTTGGGCCAGTAATTGCATAGGTCGTGGAGGAGGTTGGTTGGGTGGTAATTGTAGTTTTTGTTGATGTTCAATTGGAGGGTGGGTTTGAGGAGTGGACTATTGAATATTAGGCCCTCTCTAGCCTTGTTGCTAAGGTTGGTTCTGCATTTGGGGTTGCCATTGTTTCCAAGGCATGGAAGCATACCAATTTTGTTGTGGATATTGATACTAAGTATAGTATGGAAGAAATTGGGATTTCTCTTGTGTCATACCTGGTGCCTTGGGTGGCCATGGTCTCTTTTGGGCCATAAAACATATTTGTTATGTTTCCCCAGTGGCCCCTTGGTAGACTTATTTTAGTTCAAGCATGGAAGGGAAACTCTTAGTATCGTACTTTTGTTCATAGATACCACATATTTGTATGTTATCTAAAGGACACTTGTTGGCCCTTGGTTATGGAAGAAAGAGAAGATCAAGGAAGAAAAGGTGAAATGTGAACTTTGAGGAAGACATAGTAACTATTACTGGGGCGAAGTGAGCAAAAGAGCAGAAAAGATGGAGCGAAGTACGGAAAAGCAAGTCGTTGGACGAGAAGATTGAGGATGACAGATCAACAAGGAAGATGGATCGAGGGAAAATCAACAAGAGAAAAAAGCCACCGTTATCATCGCGTGGGAAGAAAGGAAAGACAGGTTGGCGAAGATTGGGAAAAGCGAGTCAAGTTGACCTAGGGTTTTAGACACCTAGGGTTTTGGTATCTAGGGTTTTGACACTTAGGTTTTGACCTAAGACTGTCGGTGAGCTATTGTAATGTATAAATAAAGGTCAAGAGGACCTGGGGTGGATTCGTACGATATTGTTGTTGATCTATCTCTATTGTTGTGGTGAGAGATTATTGTATTGTGAGAGAGAAGTGTTGAGTGTGAGAGTCTTCTGGTATTGTAAGATATTCAGTTGGGTGCGAAGATCAAGTCCTACAGCTGGGTGTGCAGGAAGGGGAGAGAAAGAGAGAAGAAGAAAGAAGATTTGCTAGCTGAGAGCGCAGACAAGAATTGTATTCTTTACCTTAATATATCATAAGCACAGTTATGTGGATGTAGCCCTAGAGAGAGGGTGAACCACGTATATGTTTTTTTGTGTGTGTGATTGATGCCTTGATCTCTGTCATTGTTATTATGTCATTGCATTGTTGTGTTAGATTAGATCTGTAGTTGTGTGGAGTAGATCTAGATGATAAGTGATTTATGCATATTGTATTGTTTTGTATTAGACCCACTTGACATCTCCTTTGGTTGTAGACACCTCTGTCCTGCAACCCCCTCATAGCTACTTCGGGTGAGACTGCATCTGCTTCACAGGTGTTGTCAAAAGGGCTAGTAGTTAGGGCTTGTTGGTGTGCTCTTGGAGCTGAACCCTGGGTCTGCCTCTGTGCCAACAAATGGTTTTGTTGTCAAGATGGGAATCTTCATGAGGGAATGTCAAGGTGGTTCCCATTGAAGACAGAGATTCAGAAGTGGATAGAAGATCAAGAAAATGAATTCATTGAAGACCAAAACAAGAACCCTAAGCTGAGTACTGAAGATTGGCTACAAAGATACATCTTCACTAACATTCACGAGATCTTCTTTGGAGGAATCCATCAAGAGTTGTCTAAGTGGTTGGCTAGGTTATTAGATACCTAGTTCGAGATCAGATCTAGACCTCCTATGGTTTGGACGTCGGCGTTGATCCAGAAGGTCAAGAGAGTCGATAACGTTGTATCCCGAGTAGTAGATCACTAGTTCGATGGCACCATTGGAGGGTATATCACCGATTTTCTTATTGACCGAGTAGAATAGTATAGCCAAGATGAGAGATACTTTTTCAAGGGACCCTGAGGGAAATTTTTACATTTTCACATTTTCTGAAGTTGAGAATCAAGATACTCTTGCATGAAAATCACATCTTGAAGATACAATAGATTGGCCATATTTGAAAAGGCTAATGTTCAAGAATTCAAACAGCGATAGCGACACAGAAGCTGGACATACACGTAGTGGGAGAGTATTCAGATAAGTCCATCTAGCGAACCTGTTCAAGAAGAACTATCGGGATGAGGGTTTCTACAGTGGAGAAGAGCCAGATCTGACGGATGAAGAACATTCAGAACCCGCTAGGGCAGAGGAAGAAGTAGCTGAAGAACTTCACTGGAATGAGCCAGAAACCTCAGGAACTGCGTAGACCACTGAAATAATAACTATTGACCCTATTGTTGCTTCAACAATGCTAAGTAATTAGAATTTTCATAATCACCAGAGTCCTCAGTGTACTATTACTATCAGTTCGGCATCTACTTAGACACGAAACCTAGGCAACTCCATGGAAGATGAGATGATGCTCCCTATCTTTAGAGTAGATGGATCTAAAGATCCTGATCAGCACTGGTTCCTGTGTGAGGCCATATGGAATATTAAAAATGTTATCAACGAAGATGTTAAAAGAAACCAGTTTAGCACTACACTGACGGATCACACATGTTGAGATGGTACATGAAGCTTGTCCAAGGACTTGTGCAGCCTAAGCCATTAAATGAGATTAAAAATGTGTTGATTGCAGAGTTCAAGAAACCCAAATTAGAGTCACAATGTATTACAAAGCTGAAGGAGTTCAAGAAGAAGGTAGCCTAGCCTATCTGGGAATTCGATCATAGGTTCAATACCTTAACAAGTTGATTGACTTTTAAGATCCCAGACAAGCAGAACAAGGAACGATTCATCGATGCCCTTTTACCACACATCAGAGTTCCCCTGATGTAGAAAAATATTGCTTCATAGGCGGAAGAATTAGAGATCGCCATGAATCTTGAGTCAACCCCTATGGGAGAATCCAACTCAGGTATGAGCTAGATCTTGAGTCAGCTGACTAGTTTGTCATTGCAGGTTG
This sequence comes from Picea sitchensis, assembly GCA_010110895.2. Classification (NCBI taxonomy): domain Eukaryota; kingdom Viridiplantae; phylum Streptophyta; class Pinopsida; order Pinales; family Pinaceae; genus Picea; species Picea sitchensis. The sequence continues at coordinate 51,198 of SNQJ01S0108982.1, forward strand.
AAGACATGAAGAAGGATAAAGAAAAGGACAAAAGAGAAGATATCTGGTGTGTCAGATGCAGATCAGAAGGCCATGATAAGGAACACTACCCTATATTTCATGAATATTTGGGCTTAGGAGCTCTGAGCCCCTTGAAGCAAGTCACATTACCCTGGTGTGAAGTATGCAGAAACCAACATCACCCTGGTAGTGCTATTACATACAGAAGTATGTTCAGACACCCGCAAACTTGTATTGCACATTTTATAAGTCAGTAGGACATGATGATCAGGACTGCAGAGCCTATGACCTTATGCATGAAAGATTGAGAGAAATATACAAGATCCAAGGTGAAGTACAGCAAGAAGGAAACACTCTACAGTACAACTCTCCAGGGAGAGGAAACTTCAATCCTTGCGGTGGATTCAGAGGATGAGGACGAGGAGGAGGTATGAGCTAAGGTCAAGGAAAAATAATTTGTTATAACTATGCTCATCCAGGAAATCTACCAAGGGATTGTCATAACCCTTGCACCACTTGCAGTTATTGAAATTCCTTCGAGCATGTCATTGAGGACTATCCAGTGTTGTTGGCTAAACTTCAGGAAAGACGAGGTCCTCAGCAAAACCCGCAGATATAGTTGATCAAAGAAGAAGCCCACGGAGAAGATCCTAGATTTGTTGTTATCACTTGAGGAGGCACTGCTATAGGAGAGGATAGAATGACCCAAGGAAAGATTGTAGAAGACTCAGGTATCAGGAAAGGTGCAGAGAAGACCCAAAATTTTGATGCGAAGAAAGAAAGACAAATCTTTGAGGAAGCAAGGCAAGAGTTCAAATCAGATCAAGGTTCTTCCTCAAAGACACGACTAGAAATAAGAGAATATGGAATGCCTCAAGCATTCGATCAGTCTGACTCACCCAAAGATGGAAAAGAGGTAAGTAAACTTGTCAGTTTCTTGTATATGTTTATAGAGCTTCTTAAAGATGGGAAATCTATACAAGAACTACAAAATCTGGTCAGACACTATGAACTAGGGAAGATAGACACCTTACTGAATAGGGCATTCCACCAAATCGGTAAAAAGAGAAGGAAAAATAAGGAGCTACACTTGAATGCTCAAATAGGAGAGTATGATATAGACTATGTGGTCCTTGACTTAGGGTCAGAGGTCAATTTCATGGCGAAGAAAACTTGGGCACTAATGGGAAAACCGAAGTTGATATATTCCTCTATCAGGCTTAGAATGGCTAATTAGCAAGATATCAACCCATTTGGATGATTGGAGCATGTCCCTCTGGACATCGACGGAGTTAGAACGTTTGCAGATTTCGAGGTAATTGAGATAGTTGATGACAGTTGCCCTTACCCTGCTCTGTTAGGAATTGATTGGGCCTTCAACAATTCCACTATAGTTGATTTGAAGAAAATACTTATGACCTTTGAAATAGATGGCCTTAGGGTCATTGCACCCTTAGATCCAGATGAGGGTCAATGATACACAGAGCCCATCAGAGAATAATACCATGCATACAAACTGGAAAACATCTACAAACTAACAGCTAGATAGTAGGATTACATCAATCCTACAATTGATGGGAATCTAAGCTGGTGAAGTGATAGCACGTGTTCATCAGATTCAGAAGAAGCACTAGAGAACTGGCAGAGACAGATGTACGAAATATCTACCGGGAGATGTTGTAGGTTAACCAGAGAAGTTCGATGGATCTACACAACAGTAAGTAACTTACCCGCATTTGATGGTCTAAACCCTTTAGAAGCCTTCCTATCAGACTTTGAAGAAAGTGTACCAATACAACAAAGATTGTTGGCAATGGATGAGGCCCTGAAAGCCACACCAACAAGATGGTGGGGGACACATAAAATAAATATCACAGACATGACACAATGTCGAACTCTAATGACAGCGTGGTTCTCAGCCCAAGTAGAATGCTATGAAGTGAGATACACATGTTGAATTTGTCCAAAGGACCATGTGCGGAGCTGCAAAGAAGCCCAGGGCAGTATTCCTCAAGAAAAATGGGTGCACAGATTCATTAACACGGTGGATACGACCCCTATCAACTGGTACCTTCAAGCAAAGCTGCGCCTCATCACTGCAAATTGGGAAGGTATGAATCAAAATTTTGTAACCACATTTTTATTTGAAAGTCAATATCTGTTAGTAGATCAAGCATTACAGATTGTGAGACAGAAAGTATTTGAAGAGGCATATAGCCTCCCTATGGAACAAGAAGAGGACGAATGGACTGTGCCTCTCCATAAATTGCAAAGCTACTACAACATCAATGTTGATGACGATGATGATCCCAGAAAGGTAAAAATCACCAAAACAAAAGGCCAAAGAGATGTGGAAGGACCAGGAGTTGAGCTACCATTTATTGGGTAGTCAATTAATATTAAAAAATTCAATATTGGAATAGAGGAGACATTGAAGCTTGCTAATGTCAGAGATTATTGGGATGTTGCTACCATTGACAAGATTACATATTTGTTGCACGAGTATCAAGACTTATTTCCAAATAAGTTCATTGAGATGAAGGGCATCAAAGGGTCGATGGGAGAGATGAGGATCCCTTTGAAGCCAAGTGCAAAACCATTCAAACAGAGACCCTACAGGCTAAACCCTAAATACAAGGAAAAAGTGAAGACTTAGCTTGACAGGATGTTGGAAGCAAGGATTATTGAACCTGTCAAAGAATCAGAGTGGGTTATCCCTATGGTAGTACAAGACAAGAAGACAGGAGAGATCAATATATGTGTGGATATTAGGAAGTTGAACGATGCTTGTTTGCATGATCCCTTCCCTACACCATTCACTGACGAAGTGTTAGAAAACGTGGGAGGTCAGGAGGTATATTCTTTTACAGATGGATTTTTGGGATACCATCAGATCTGGATTGCCAAGGAGGATCGCCATAATACCATGTTTGCTACAGAATGGGGGTCTTATCAGTATACAGTAATGCCATTTGGACTGAAGAATGCCCCAACCATCTTTTCCAGGGTGGTGGTCGAAGCATTAAAAGAATTTTTTCATAAATTTCTAGAAGCATATTTTGATGACTGGACTATGTTTAGTTTGTTGAAAAACCATATTGAATGTCTAATACTAATGTTGGATAAATGCAGGAAGTGTCAAATTGCTTTGAATCTAAAGAAGTGCATCTTCTTCTCACCATTTGGAGTGCTATTAGGTCATATTGTATGTAAGCAGGGATTGTTGGTAGACCCCTCCAAAATTTCCATTATAGTTGATCTTCCACCTCCGACGTCGGTCAAACAACTACGCACTACACTGGGACATACGGGATATTATAGGAAATTCATCAAAGTCTATGCCCAGATTACAGCACCGATGGAGAAGTTGTTGAAGAAAGACTGTTAGTTTGGTTGGAAAGACGAATGCCAGCAGAGCTTCGACACCTTGAAACAGAAGATGGTTACTGTGCCCATTCTGGTTTTTCCAGATTGGAGCAAAGAGTTTCACATGCATGTCGATGCTATAAGTTTTAAACCTGTGAAGTAAAGCAATACATATAGATTCTTAAGCAATACAAAAATTAATCAATGGCTCATACACATAGTACACAGAGATTTTATACTGAAAACCCTCAACCGGGAAAACCTTTCTTATTTTCATTATATCGAATTTCACCATTCTCCATACAATATATACAATGTTTTTAGGTATTCCGTAGATACCA